>JAIUZE010069069.1:0-71742 GCA_022085475.1 Heliosperma pusillum
AGCCCAAAAACAGGCCGTGGGCCCAGTCCAGGCCCGTGGCCCATGTGGGTCCGGCCCAACTCAGCCCGTGGGTCCCACTTTGGGACTTGTGACGGTTTTTTAGTTATCGTCATTTTTATCGTGTTTTGTAATATTTAGCAAGTGGGAAATATTAATAAGTAAAATATTTAATTAAAAAGGTTTTTCATAAATTATTATTTCTCACATGTTAGAAATTATAAGATGAGGTCGTAGTTTAATTTGTTATCATTTAAGTCAAGCGGGTTTTTGGGTATAATATGATAATTCTCATGTTAGAAGTAGTAATAAAATAACATGTAATGAATATGTTGATTTTATGTCTATGTGATAAAGACTCTGCTTCTAGCCGGTTTGTGAAGGGTTCTATAATGATTTTCAACGGATTTGAATTACAGAATTCCCAAGATCTCATGCATGTTAAGTATTAAGATTAAACAAAAGGGTGATTAGCAAACTTACTTGGATGCGGAAGAATTCCAATAATATGCTAATAAAAAGAAGTATAATAAAACCCAAATCGTAGCTTCGTGAATAATAATATAATCCGTGAGACCGTCTCACAATAACGCCCCAAGTGTTGCGCCTCTACCGGTATCCACACAATATGAGTGTGTATGCTAGTACAAACTTTATGGGCAATTTTCTTCCCTCTTAGTTCCCTTGAGATTTTTCTCTCTAGAAAAACTCATGCTAAACACCTCTCTCTATATCTCTTTATATAGGGAGTTCTAGGTAATCCTAGACTATCTAGGATTGGGAAAGTATAATAAGAATAATAAATATTATTCTTATTCCTTTTAATAATTAATCAATATTAATTATAATATTGCCCAAAACTCATCTAATGTGTGACCCTGTACGACTGACTAATACTACCCGAGTCCCAACTCATTTAGGACTCAGACTACAAGCGGCTCCTAGCAGAACATTGTAGCCACATAGAATTAATCAGTTATACAATATTATGGACATATGGGCATACTAACTCCTTCAGTCTCCCACTTGCACTTATGTCCTATAAGGCACCCTAATCTCTTTGCTTCTATCTCTTCAGATGAGAATAGGGTAGGCGAAGTATCATCCCTATAAATCTCAATCTCTTTTCTCGAATTTCTGAGCTGAATTGTTACAACAGACGACTGACTTTCACCTCGTCTGGGCATGGCCATGCACTAATACAATTCACACTCTTCGAGAGGCCGAAGATGATAAACTTCTTTCACAAAGAAGGAGCAAATCCCATCTTGTCTAACCACATCCTATCACATGTTCCATGACAAGTCCAACCATCACCTTTATAGCCACCAGTCACGGTTGACGTTTGGTGATATCAAAACTAGCACTTCACATGTACAGAATAATGAAAGACTCGGGTCTAAAGACTACCAATTACGGTGAAAGAAACTTTGTTGACACTAAGCGAAACCTTAACAAAGTTCTTTGACGGGTCCGTCTAATACATATTCCTAACATGTATCAATGTGCCTGGTTTGATATCGCAATATCAATGACTTACGGAACATAGTCATCAACCAACTCACATACTAATCATTATAAGGCATAAGTGTCCCTTTCACTATGCTATGATTAGAGACTTATATAAATACATTATCTTATAAAACAGAGTTCCATAACCAAGTCACGCACTTGGTAATCTGTTTAAACAATGTATACTATTTTGGGACAAACATTCAATTATACCATAATTAAATGCAAAATCAATTCTTTTATCATATAAAAAAAAAACATGTCATACAAACGTATCAATCATGTCGAACATAACCTCCCACTGAAATAAAGACCTCTCCGTAGTATCAAGACCACTCGCTAATGCGTCTTATACAAATCGCAGTATTATGACTTTTCATATTATAGCCGCGAAAGAGGTTTTGTACGGGACATGCAACCATTGCATCGGTCATTATCTTGCATATGTTTATTTTACCTTATCTAAATAAAGTAAACTCAATAACACGTGTTTGATTCATAAATCAAATGTACTCTTTGTTGCTTCATAAGCAACAAAGTACTCATTTTTGTTGTAAGATTAGTCATAGTAACGTGCTTGAAACCATTTCAGCATGCAATTACTTTTCATATAAACAAAATGTGTCCAGATTACAATCGGGAACCATACTTGTCTATTTGAAGTTGATATCAATGTAACACACTTACAATGATTACTTCATCACAAGAAGAACACTTTCTTGGTTCTTTAATATGAATATTTTCACATGTTATTCATAACAGTCACAAGGACTAGATCGGTATTCTACTCGTGATACGAGCGCATAATAAACAACATATTTGCTAATAAGTCTCCACTAGACAACAAAATGTCGTTTCTTGAAAATGTATGTCAACTACATACCAATCATAAAAGAGAGTTTACTCCCACTAGTTTCCTTGTATACACAATACTCTCATCATCTCAAAGAAATCAAAACCATTTTGAATTACTTTGTTAAAATCGATGATTCCAACCTTTGGATACTTGTTTCGGTCTATAAATAAACCTTTGAAACTTTCTCATTTACCTAGCGATCCATAATTACATGAATATTAAGATGTGTCTTACACAACTTATTGCATATTTCCATTTAAGGAAAACTAAATTATTCACGTATGCCTCATGTCAAACTCATCTCATGAACAATGGCATTTGCTAGGAGAATCCAAACACTATATGGTTGTGACACCACCGGGTGTATCAATCAAAGTCCATACTTTGTAATGATACATGAAACCATTTTGGATTCATGGCCTCAAGCCATTTTACGCTTTTAGAGTTGGATCCTACTATTGCTTCCTTTAAAAGTCAAATTTATACGGGGCTTAATCACAAGTGATACATCCATGAATCTTCATGGATTTTACCTATCTCCTTCAACATTTGAAGAAGAATCATGTGATTCTTTACCTTTCCAGGATTATTCAACTCCCACTATTTCTTTAGAGACACAATTCTCATTAAAGAATCATTCCAAGTGGCAAACACTTTGTACTGGAATGAAGGGCAGATTTGATTTTCTATCTTAGAATACCCCGTAAAGTATATGTAAGAAATTCGAGACTAAATTTCAGAAAACTGTTTTCTTAACATTTTATAAGTCTCAAATATCAATAAAATATAATAGGAACCATTCCAAGCACATATCTTATATGTAATATATTTTCATTGACCTAGATAGAAACAATTTCAAAATTGTGTACCAAGAAACTTTAGAGCGCATAACTCCAAAAATAACGAGATCTGCATGACTCATCATAGATAGAACCATATCAAAATAAAGTTCTTATTCTCTTATAAGACATAACATTCCACAATTATTAAGAAAACGCTCATCATCAAATATAAATAGTATGATATTTCCCATTTGGGTCTAACCCGCATGGTTATGTCTTCGGGACATTCCCAAAAGACCTCAAACTAACTTAGCTTGTGATGTCCTTAAAGAAAACAATTTTTCTCTAATATTCTTATAGTGAAACTTAGACTGTCTCATTAAGACTAGTAGTGAAACAATTTCATTACTATTATGATGATCATAAACACTTGATTCAAGCTTCTCCTTTCGATCAAATCGAAAAATATTGATCGACTTCCTAAGTTGATCTCTTACTTCAATCTGATTCTATTTCAAACTTTTAAAACAATCAGACTTTATGTTCATCATATGAACATATGCATAATTACTGAAAATAGTAATTTGAAGTATTATAATCTCATACCTTAGCAACATGACTTATTCAACCCACACATATCTGAATATGTGATCAAACTAGTGGGTCGCCCTCTTACTACAACTAGTTAGAGCACCTTAAATCCTTTTAGCATATAAACAAACCACACTTGCCTTAATTGATCCAAATCAATAAGGCCTAGAAATCCATCATCATGGAACTTCTACACGTGTTTCTCGTTTCATGGCTCAAAAGACATTGTTGTAAGCGTGTGAAACTTGGGTCATAAGACTTGAACTCTTTGCATTACATGTTATAGATTAGATTGAACAAAACAAAAATTGTCTTAACCAGAAAAAGAACAACATTTGTTCTTTATAAAATATTAATTCAATTTATGTTTAAACATGAAAAGAATTAACATTCTACTAATGACATTGTATGAATAACTTTTATTCAAATCTAGTTTTGAACAATATAACATTCAAATGAATAAATTATACGCAAAATGCAACAACATTTGTTCATTATACACGTAGATTTATCACATTCCTTACCATGTCTCTACTACCACAGGTCATTTCATCATAATGTAACTACCATATTTGGTATCTTATACCTTATAGTAGAATATTCGTAGTAACTTTTACTTCTATAACATGCAATTCCAGTTTGAAGTCATACTTCAATAACTTTCGCAGATCTTCGAGACATTTCTATGAGCTACCTTTCCAATGCTATTTGTCATTACATTAATGACGATAATTACCAAATGATTTCCATACCTTTAGACATTGATCTTAAGGTAGGACTTGACAACGATTGTCCTTCCCTTTCCCATTATCAGTGTCTAAGCTCATATCTGAAAGTCTCTTTGCTAATGAACTCAAAGAACATTAGTTTCTGAATCTTCTTGATACAAGACTCGATTGTCTTCAACATCTTATGTCACTAAGTGAGAAATTTGCTTAATTTACGTGCCCAATTCATATCGAACTGACTGTAACTTAAGATATAACTGAAACAATTTCAGTCATCAACCTTTGATAATAAGGATATCCAATTACTCAAAAATTATCAATATAATTACGTCATAATAATGACGAATGAAGTAACTGGATCATCTCACATATTTTTCTCACTAAGCGGGAACAATTCCATTATTTTAGACAGTCGACATATATGGTACGAATTGTCATCTTTATGACTTTCGCTATATAGTCTAAACTATACATTAGCAATGAATATGGTTTGCTAGAAATTCTCTTTTGAAGATAAACCTCACTTTGCATAATTGAGAACAATTCTCAAAGAAACCAATCTATGAATTTGAACGATTCAAACCCATTTGAAAAACATGACAACAATGACATCTTACAACTATCAACATATGCAAAACTATAATCGATATATTAATAAACTGTGATTATCTTAACCAATTTAAGACACACAATTTGCACGACAGTCTTAAACAATTTTAAGATAAAATCACTACACACATAACCCTCATATGTGCATAGTATTCTAGGATCCCTAATCATATATAACGTGAGTGAGCTTTGGCTCATCGCCCAAATTACACATATCAAGGTAGCCATCAAATGTCAATCGCATCAAATGCGACTCCTAGTCGTCATGTAACATCTTATGTGACTTGACTATTTGCCCCAAAGTCCAAAACTGTTTTGATAACTTTGTTAAGTGTACCAAATCTCACGTGTGGATAACTGTTACCCACCTGCTCAGCTTACATAGAAGGAGTACTCTACTTTGGCAGACAATACTTCCAACGATATAAGTTTTTACAGTCGTTAATTTGGAAGGACATTACTTAATATTTTAATTGAGGGAAGGTGGAGTCAAACATGACAAAGGTCCTAAGCATGGCACTAGTTCTCTTACGGAAAAAGGTATAAGGGAACCTAGCCGTTCTAATTTACACACAAAACTTTAATTAATCATTAAACATCACATTATACAAATGTAATATACAAACAATTGTAAATTAGAACAAGTCATGTTAAGAACTCCAAAAACGATTCATAATCGTCAACAATTCAAAATTGTAGTTTTTGAACATCTTATGCAAAAACGTAATAACATAGGTATCATGATCATATCATACTATGTATAAAACTAATAAAATTCAAAATTAAATTAATACAACCATTGTAACAATGAATCAATCAATCAAATTGATTAAATCACAAAATCAATTAAGAAAAAAAACAAAAATCATAATTTTAAATTAAAAAGCACCTGAAAGTCTAACAAGACGTTAGAATTTGGCTTAAAAACGTCGACCCTGCTATGCAGTCTTGTTTAGAACGCCGTTTACACTCGAAAAGCACTATTTTTAAGCCAAAATCCGACAATCAAAACTGATGAACAGTAACTTACCGAAACGCGCGTGAATAGTAACCGTGAATAGGAACCGTGAACAGTACCGCGGGAATAGTAACGCGTGAACAGTAATTTTGCTTTAATCAAATTAGAGCATTACACACGTAATTAAACAATTTAATCACCTAATCAAATTAGGGTTTGTTACATATCTAATCTAATTAGATCCAATCAAATTGGGATTTAAGACAATCTTAAAATTGGGTTTCCAACAATAAATTAGGGGTTTTCTTAAATCAATTAAATTAGGGTTCCTTCTAATCAAATTAAAAGAATTCATCATAATATCAAATATTACGATACAATACAAAATCTAACATGATACAACCCTAAATTTAATATTTAACAGTATACAACAATTGTATGCAATTGAACTAATTCAATTCAAAACTCCAATATGGAAACTCAAAAAATAAACACAAAGATACAACAATTATATCTAAAGGTGCAACCTTTTAATCTAATACTTAACAATACATGTTCGCTCTGATACCACTGAAGGGTTCTGTAACGATTTTCAACAGATTTGAATTACAGAATTCCCAAGATCTCATGCATGTTAAGTATTAAGATTAAACAAAAGGGTGATTAGCAAACTTACTTGGATGCGGAAGAATTCCAATAATATGCTAATAAAAAGAAGTATAATAAAACCCAAATCGTAGCTTCGTGAATAATAATATAATCCGTGAGACCGTCTCACAATAACGCCCCAAGTGTTGCGCCTCTACCGGTATCCACACAATATGAGTGTGTATGCTAGTACAAACTTTATGGGCAATTTTCTTCCCTCTTAGTTCCCTTGAGATTTTTCTCTCTAGAAAAACTCATGCTAAACACCTCTCTCTATATCTCTTTATATAGGGAGTTCTAGGTAATCCTAGACTATCTAGGATTGAGAAAGTATAATAAGAATAATAAATATTATTCTTATTCCTTTTAATAATTAATCAATATTAATTATAATATTGCCCAAAACTCATCTAATGTGTGACCCTGTAGGACTGACTAATACTACCCGAGTCCCAACTCATTTAGGACTCAGACTACAAGCGGCTCCTAGCAGAACATTGTAGCCACATAGAATTAATCAGTTATACAATATTATGGACATATGGGCATACTAACTCCTTCAGTTTGATCCAACGGGTTTGGTCAAACTAAGATCTAGTCAGCCCCGATTTGACTGATGACCCGTCGCGGGACTCGGGTCGGGGATTTGTCTTCAAGTAAAGTTGTATTTAATTATTGAATTAGCCTTAGTAGATATGAGGCGATATGTTATTTGTTTATTACTTATATGCAATTAGTCACATGATAGGATGTTTTCCTGTGACTGTTTTATTATATGGTTGGTGTCGTGTTGACTAAGTACCCATAGAGAATTATGAGTATATGGCGTCTTGACCATACTAATTCTAAATGAGTAGCTTGGACCATGACATTGATAGGCCGTACTATCTTTAACGAGTATATGTTCACAGCTTGATAGCTTTTGTGTCACGGCCTGGGGGGCTTATCTCCAAGTCGGGGCATGGCATCCTAAGAGTTCCGCTTTGGGAAGGGAGCCAGCTTAAGTACTAGCCATCTCTGCTTAGGGGGTCGCCTAGTAGAGTTTCTCATGTACGGTTATGTCATGAGACGGGGAATGGAATAGCTGTTGTCGCTAGGTCTGATCAGTCTAGGACTAGGATGTTTTCCTACCTTGTGGTATAGCCTCGAGTTACAGAAGTCACTATTGACTGACTAAGAACTTATGCCTGTTTGTAGAGTATTGGTCTTTCATGTTTGTATGATTCTATGAGTTCTAGAAGGTGAGATGCAAGCCGGCTAGGATTGATAGAGTTTGGATTACCGATTGTTAACTGATTCACATGATTACGTGTTGATTAGGGTTTGAGTGTATCAGGGCCATGTTACATGGTAACCGCTGAGCCAGCATACCAGCTTCCCTACCTCGAGTTATATTTTATTATCGGATTCACATGATAGCTTTCATATGATAGGTTATATGTTAGTTATTTGTTTCATAACATGAAAAGCATATCATATATGTTAAAGTTTTGTATTTCCCATATACATTGCTTTTATGTTATTCATGTTTAATTAAACTCGACATTTCGTGGCTGGGAGAACTCGGAGTTACTCCCCACTGACTGTGGCTTCCGTGTTTATATTTAATGCGGTCGAACAGGTGGTGTGCATATTTGGGGTACATGGACGAGCTAGCGAGCGAAGTATTTACCTTGGACCTATATTCGGTTCATAGTTTGTATATTATTGTACACACTTTTATTTCCGTATTTATACGGGAGATATGTCTCCCGTCTTGTATATTTCTTTTGTAGAATATTATTTCCGTTTTGTAATGACCTTTTTATTTTATGACACCTTCGTTATGTATTTTATTTACTTTTATGTATTTAAATAATTTTTTTTCTTTCCGCAAATTTGAGGGTGTCACAGTTGGTATCAGAGCTATTTTGCTCCCGACGCACGTTTGTGTACCCTTGCATAAAAATAACTTGACCTTAATAAATAATAAACTTGTGAGATAGAAGGGTAGGATGGGTAGATTAGGATTTATGTTGTAGTCTATTTGTTTATGCTAATTGTTAGGAGTAACTTAATTTGTTTTGTCTCTTATGAAGATGGTTGGACCTCGTGTAGAAGAGATCATTGTTAGTGCCAACCAGGTCCCTCCTCATAGAGAAGACAATTGCCAAGGAGGCTATGCTTGAGTGGCTAGCCAAATTGCTAGGAGCAATATTACGCCTTAGGGTGGAATATGTGTTACCTAGAAGGAGTATCCTCTACCGAAGATTTGAAGAGTTATAAGCCTAATTGAAGTGAATTCCTTCTTCATCTATGAATTCTCTCGTTCTTATAATATTTTGCCCTCTTCCTTCTATCTAGGTGCTTCTTTCTCCTCCAACCTATGTACCTCTTGGAAATTACTCTTAATAGTTCCTCCATTATACCATTGGTATCCTTACCTCCCTCTTGTAACATTTTTTATGGATGTCATCACCATCGGATTGTGGTATATTATACTTAGTCGGAAGAACTTTGAATCTTGTGGAATATTAGTGTTTGTTAGAATGAACTTGTGATTTGGGGAAAATAGTATAGATCTAATTTCACTCTCTGGTGGTGAGAGTTGGTATCCTTGAGAAAGGTGTGGTAAGGTATGTTTAATGATTTTAATGCTAGATACTTGTCATGAACGGTGTGTAAATAGTTCATGATATTCGATGGTGTAAGATCGAATGAGTTGGCTAGGACTTCTTAACTCATTAGTAATTTAGTTTTTTGGACTTAGAAGTTTAGTATTGGTTTGAAGACCATGCTTATGATATGTCTATTTTGGAGTAAATAAGAAGTTTCGAATATGGTAACTAACCATCCTATTAAGCTAGTTCCGTGTTTAGATAATTATGAGGATTTGCGGATAAACTTAGGATGAAATTCTCCTAGTGGTTTTAAAATATGAAAGCTTGAAGTTGCAATATCTTTTGAGGATCGAAATAAGCTTAATAATAGTTGTAGTTATGGTTAGAAAGTGGAGTGATTTTTAATGTTACTTGGGAATTTGTTGTCGTTAAATGTTGGACCCTAACGGGAATAAATACTTTGTGGAATTAGGATATGATGACTACTTGAGGAATATCGACATAAGCGAAAACCGATGTATTAATAATTTGGAAAAAATAGATAAATTGATTTATGGTTGCATTGCACTATGTTTGGCAAAAGTTAAGTGAATCGAGATTTGTGTGACTAATCTCTTTGAGGTTTCGAGATTTAACTTTTGAGGATGAGAAGGTTTATTGTAAATAATTTGGATAATAAATTTTTGGGAATAAGTTGGATTAAAGGATTTCATCGTAAGTTCTTTACTTTGTGGTGGTTAGCGGTCTTGTTCCCTTAATTATAAATATTTTGATGGTGATTTCAAATAATAGTTTCGATGGACCTTAGAAGATTTTAATTGAATTGGAATAATTGGGAATTGCTACTCGATGTGGCATGCTTATGAAATATTTTGGTAGGAATCCGATGATTGAAATGTTGAGGATATATTGCACTCCCTTGAGCACTAGTTTACTTGTACAGTTAGTATTGTCGAGTTACTATCGACATTAGAATTTTCATAGAGGGAAGATAGTATTGGGGTTCACCCTTCGTTCTTCTTTATTCTTTCCTGCTTTCTTTCTTCTTTCTATTCGATTTATTCTTTCGAATATTCAGTTCCTTCTATCGAGTATCATTACTCTTAGATATATTACTATAAGCTTTAGTTAGAAATTTTAGGAATAGATAATAGAGGTATTATTCTTACTATGAAGTTTTTGAATTAAAAGCTTTAGACATGTTTTATGATTTCAAGTGTTTTACCGTCAAGGAGTGTTGAGACTCGTTATTGGAGACGTTCGATAACTAGTTTTCTCATTTATTGATGCGAAAATGTATCTTTTAAAGGCTTTGATTTGGGACGTTGGTGTTCGTAACAGCTGACGAGAACCTTCCGCCCCAGTGATAAGACCCTGTAATTTTATTACGAATATATTTTTAACAATTTTGAAATAGACATACATATATGTTACTTTCCTTCTTCTAAGTTTCGAGGACGAAACTTTTTAAAAGGAGGGGTGATTGTAACAACCCGAAAAGTACACCGACTTTTTTTTTCTAGTACCAAATTTATAAACACTTTTCAGTAGAACTTACGTTCTTAAAATAGGAATTTTTGTTCCGAGTCTTATTTTGAAATTCCGCGTTCGTATTTGGAATTTTTGAGTGAGTTCATGAAAAGACCGTTTTTAGTCGTCTTTGGCTTTTCTTGACTTTTAAGTCGTCTTTGACTTTTCTTGACTTTTTAAAAGTCGTCATTGACTTTTCTTGACTTTTAAGTCGTCCTAAACTTTTCTTGACTTTTAAGTCATCGTCGACTTTTCTCGACTTTTCAGTCAACTTTGACTTCCGTTGACTTTTTCCCGACTCGCCTCATAAGTTTGAAGACCGAAATTTTATTTAAAAAAAATAATCTTTTTGATTTATTTTTATTTAGATTTATTAAGATTTATCATAATTTAATATAATTATTTTGAATTTATTCGGAATTTAAAGAATAACTTTTACGGTTTTAAACCGAACGTCATTTAACTATTCCCGACTCATCGTAAATCCCGTAACAAAATCGAAACTCGACTTTGGCATGAGTCACACGCCCATGTCATCGTTTTCCACTCACTTGAGATATTTTAATTGTTTCGATTAAACTAATACAAATATCTAAGATATTTGTAGCTTTATCGATCAGTCCGTTTAAATTACGCAAATCGCTCAAAATCAGACCCTGATTACTACCCATTCACACGCCCCAGTCAACCTATTGTCACTCATGTTAATATTTTCATAAATGATTAAACTAAAATAATATCTAAAGATATTTGATACAAACTTTAATCGGTCTGTAAACTTTAATTCCGGCAACGCTTTAAAAAAAGACCCATTTGTCGTTCATTTCTCACGTCTTCTTTGTCCTCTATAGGGCTTGATATTTTAATTTCTTGTAAATTAATATAAACTAATATCTAGATATTTAATTTAAATAAACGTAATATTTCAATCAATACAGTAATATAATTTAACGCGAGTTAATCAGTAACAAAACAATTTCAAAATCCGACCCATATTTCCTCTATAATTACACGGCTCCCTCCCAACATAACTTCCCAACAAACTTTTCATTTTACAATAAATCAAAATAAAGGATCAAAATATACTTTCTTTAATAGTTCTTCGTGTTTCTTCGCGTTCATCATTTGTTCTGTCATGTTCTTGAGCAAAACCTTCATTAAATCTTCATTTCTAATTAAACCGTCCGAAAATTATAATTCTGAATCTCCTCCGCTCTCCATCTTCAGTACGGTTGTATTTTCAATTCCGTCAAAAACGTTTTCAACCTTAATTATGGAAAATCTCATTTGGACATTCTAATTATGTTTTTCTTGTCATTTCTTATAGGGGAAGATTTTGAAGACGAGTTTGGTGACTCGTATATATTAGGGAAGATTAGAAGACGGGTTTCTTAGTTTATACTTCTTATTTTGGTGCTAATTGATTTTTCTAGCTAAGGTAACGATTCCGAGTTACTCGACGAATAGATGTTACATACCTTAGTAGCTTTGGTTGTCTTTAGTTTTGGTTCATGTTATGGTTTTTATGATTTTAGTTAGTAACATAGCCTTAGTTTTGTTTTTGTAGTCTTTATTTTTGGTTCATATTTTTATGATTTAGGGATTTTTAGTTAGTAATATGTTAAGTAGTGGTTATTATGATGATTTTTATATTGTATGGAATTTTTATGTTGTTTTATGATTTTTGATGATTTTTATATTGTATGGAATTTTTATGTTGTTTTATGAGTCTTGATGATTTTTATGGTTTATGGAATTTTTATGTTGTTTTATGATTCTTGATGATTTTAAGTTGTATGGAATTTTTATGTTGTTTTAGTGTTCTTGATGATTTTTAACAAGTTATGATTTTTATGTTGTTTAGGAAAAATTTAACAAGTTTAGTGTTCATGATGAATTTTGATGATTATTCATATTAATGATTTTTGTATGGATAGTTGTTAAAATGGTTGTTTGAAGATTAAAACATGTTAGAATAAATTTGGGGTTTGCTTGTTGTTGAACCGTGGGCAAGGCCGTGTGAACCGGACCAAACCAGACCGGTCCAGGCCGGTTCAGACCCGGTCTGGGTTGGTCCATGGTGGGTCCGGGTTTTGGTCTTTGGTTGTGTCGATGTTTGATTGTTATGTTGTTGTTTTGACGGGTTTTAATTATGTTAAAGCATGCGGGAAATATTAGGAAAACGGTTTTAGTAAAAGTAGAAAAATCAGCCATTTTAGCCAAAACAGGCCCGTGGGCCCATCCAGGCCCATGTGGGGTCCGGCCCAACTCAGCCCGTGGGTCCCACTTTGGGACTTGGGACGGTTTTTGAGTTATCGTCATTTTTATCGTGTTTTGTAATATTTAGCAAGTGGGAAATATTAATAAGTAAAATATTTAATTAAAAAGGTTTTTCATAAAATTATTATTTCTCACATGTTAGAAATTATAAGACGGGATCGTAGTTTATTTTGATATCCTTTAAGTCAAGCGGGGTTTTACGTAAGATTTAATAATTCACATGTTAGAAGCTTTATTATAATAACATGTAATGAATATGTTGATTTTATGTCTATGTGATAAAGACTCTGTTTCTAGCCGGTTTGATCCAACGGGTTTTGTCAAACTAAGATCTAGTCAGCCCCGATTTGACTGATGACCCGTCGCGGGACTCGGGTCGGGGATTTGTCTTCAATTGAGGTTGTATTTAATTATGAATTAGCCTTAGTAGATATGAGGCGATATGATATTTGTTTATTATTGATATGCAATTAGTCACATGATAGGATGTTTTTCCCGTGACGGTTTTATTATATGGTTGGTGTCGTGTTGACTAAGTACCCATAGAGAATTATGAGTATATGGCGTCTTGACCATTCTAATTCTAAATGAGTATCTTGGACCATGACATTGATAGGCCCGTACTATCTTTAACGAGCATATGGAGTTCACTGCTTGATAGCTTTGGTGTCACGGCCTGGGGGGCTTATCTCCAAGCCGGGGCATGGCGTCCTAAGAGTTCCGCTTTGGGAAGGGAGCCAGCTTAAGTACTAGCCATCTCTGCTTAGGGGGTCGCCTAGTAGAGTTTTTCATAGACGGTTATGTCATGGGACGGGGAATGGAATAGCTGTTGTCGCTAGGTCTGATCAGTCTAGGACTGGGATGTTTTCCTACCTTGTGGTATAGCCTCGAGTTACAATCGACTATGGACGGTACTAAGAACTTATGCCTGTTTGTAGAAGTATAAGTCTTTCATGTATGTATGATTATATTCTATGAGTTCTAGAAGGTGAGATGCAAGCCGGCTAGGATTGATAGAGTTTGGATTAACGGTTGTTAACTGATTCACATGATTACGTGTTGATTAGGGTTTGAGTGTATCAGGGCCATGTTACTTGGTAACCGCTGAGCCAGCATACCAGCTTCCCTAACTCGAGTTATATTTTATTACCGAATTCACATGATAGCTTTCATATGCTAGGTTATATGTTAGTTAACTGTTTCATAACATGAAAAGCATATCATATATGTTAAGGTTTTGTATTTTCTATATACATTGCTTTTATGTTTTTCATGTTTCATTAAACTCGACATTTCGTGGCTGGGAGAACTCGGAGTTACTCCCCACTGACTGTGGCTTCCGTGTTTATATTTAATGCGGTCGACCAGGTGGTGATGCATATTTGGGGTACATTGACGAGCTAGCGAGCGAAGTATTTACCTTGGACCTATATTCGGTTCATAGTTTGTATATTATTATACACTCTTTTATTTCCGTATTTATACGGGAGATAGGTCTCCCGTCTTGTATATTTCTTTGTAGAATTTTATTACCGTTTTGTAATGACCTTTTATTTTATGACACCTTCGTATATGTTTTATTATCTTTTATGTATTTAAATAATTTTTTTTCTTTCCGCAAATTTGAGGGTGTCACAGTTGGTATCAGAGCTATTTTGCTCCCGACGCACGTTTGTGTACCCTTGCATAAATAACTTGACCTTAAAATAATAAACTTGTGAGATAGAAGGGTAAGATGGATAGATTAGGATTTATGTTGTAGTCTCTTTGTTCTTGCTAAATGATAAGTACTAATCTGTGTTTTTATTTTGCAAGATGCCTCCGAGGATTGACAATACTATTTTAGCAGCTCTTACCGTAATTATCCAAAACCAGCAAAACCAGCAAAACCAAACAGCTAATCCGAATCCGACACCTGTTCCTGGATCGTGAGAGTACACGGGAGTTTTACGTGGGTTGCTTCACAGCTATCGAGGAGCCAAGCCAAAACCTACGATGGCGAAGTTAATCCCGTTAAGATTTCCGTGTGGTTACGGGAAATGGAAAAGAGTTTTTCTCTTTATGATGTCCTTGAAGAGGACAAAGTCCGTCTTGCTTCTCACTTCTTAGAGAAGGAAGCGGATCAGTGGTGGACTCTTTCTGGTCCTACCGCGAAGTTGGAGCCTAATTTTGGGTGGGCTCGTTTCCGTGAGCTCTTGGAAGCGAGGTTTTACCCCGACGAGTTGAGACAACAAAAGCTGAAAGAGTTCATGGATTTCAAGCAAGAAAAACTATCCGTTCAGAAGTTTACTACCCGGTTCAATGAGTTGGCTCATTATGCCACTCGACTTATTAGGGTAGAGGAAGACAAAGCCTTCTTTTATCTGGGAAAGCTTTCTCCCCAGATAAAGGGGAAGATTAGTAGAGGTTCCACTTCTTTTGTCTCGATCTATAATGATGCCATTTGGGCGGAGAGTTCTATCCGGGAGATTGCCGAGGAAGCTCGTACTTCTTATGGTGCTCCTAATTATTTTGGCAAGAGACCTTTATATCCTTCTTCCCGGCCTTCCTTTTCTCCCTCTTTTCCAAACAAGAGGAGAAACTTTCAGGGTGGACAAGCTAATCAGAGGAGCCGTCCCTTTATTCCGAGCAACAACAACGATCTTAAAGATCGTACCTGCTTTCGGTGCAAGAGACCTATTCATCCGGGTGTTGGTTGCTTCAACAAGCCACTAGTATGTTTTAATTGTCAAAAACCGGGGCACAGGTTTAATGAATGTCCCGAGAGGAAGAAGACGGTTTCTACACCGGTTATTTCTGGGCGACCTAAGGGTCGTATCTTTATTATGAGCCGTGCTGAGACGGATGCCCAACCCGACATTGTGACGGGTATGTTTTCGATTTATGAATTACCGTGTTTAATTCTATTTGACACGGGAGCTTCTTTATCTTTTATTTCCATGAGACTATCCGATAAGTTACCGCTTAAAGCTTCAGTAGGAGAAACTACTCCTATATCGTTACCATCCGGAGAAGTATTTTCATGTTATTATCTTCATTCCGACATTCCAATATCCATAAATGGATCTATTTTTCCGGCGAATCTTTTACGTTTTCCTCTTGAAGAGTTCGATATTATTTTGGGCATGGATTGGTTATCTACTTATCATGCTCGATTCGAGTGACGTGATCAGAAAATTATTCTTAAAAGTCCTTTGGGTGCTCGTATTTCTTATCAAGGGGTTAGAAAGCAAGCTAGTGTGAAGTTAATCTCAGCTATGAAAATGTTGAATGTTTTAAAGAAGGGTCATCTAGCATTTCTATGTGTAGTGACTACTTCCGATTCTTCTCTTCCTTCTTTGAAGGATGTTCCTATTGTTCGAGAATTCCCCGATGTATTTCCCGATGAATTACCCGGGATTGCTCCTGAAAGGGATGTTGAATTTTCCATTGATCTAGTTCCTGGAACTGGACCAATTGCCAAAGCTCCTTATCGTATGGCTCCTTCTGAATTGAAGGAGTTGAGAATTCAGCTTGATGATTTAATGGAGAAAGGCTTTATTAGGCCTAGTGCTTCTCCTTGGGGTGCTCCCGTATTATTTGTCAAGAAGAAAGACGGTTCTATGCGGATGTGCATCGATTATCGTGAGTTGAACCGTGTCACAATCAAAAACAAATATCCTCTTCCACGTATTAATGATCTCTTTGACCAGTTACGTGGTGCATCTATTTTTTCAAAGATTGATTTAGATCGGGTTATCATCAGATTCCCGTTCGGGAAGCAGATATTCCGAAGACTGCTTTCAGCTCGAGGTATGGTCATTTCGAATTCAATGTGATGCCATTCGGTTTGACTAATGCTCCAACTATATTCATGGATCAGATGAATCGTACCTTCCGGGAGTATCTTGATAAATGTGTGGTGGTATTTATTGATGACATTCTAATCTTTTCGAAATCTGAGGAAGAACATGCTAATCACCTTCGAACCATTTTGGGTGTTCTTCGACGCCAAAAGTGGTATGCTAAGTTCTCCAAATGTGAATTCTGGTTGCCCGAGGTATCTTTCCTTGGTCATGTCATTTCCAAAGACGGTGTTATGGTCGATCCAGCTAAAATTGAGGCAGTTGTGATTGGAAAAGTCCGAAAAATGTGTCCGAGATTCGGAGTTTCTTGTTAGCAGGGTATTATCGGTCGGTGTGAAAGATTTCTCCAAATTAGCAAGACCGATGACTCAATTGCCTAAAGAAAAGGCCACGTATATTTGGCTGATGAATGATGAAGTTCCTTCGTAGAATTGAAGAGAAGAGATTGACTACCGCACCGGTCTTAACTTTACCAGATGATGAAGCGGATTATGATGTATATTGTGATGCTTCAAAGCATGGTTTGGGATGTGTCTTGATGCCGAATAGAAAAGTCATTGCTTATGCTTCTCGACAACTCAGGGTTCATGAAGTGAATTACCCGACTCCTGATCTTGAGTTAGCAGCTGTGGTACATGCCTTGAAAACTTGGAGACACTATCTTATCGGAGTTCATTGTCGAATATATACCGATCATAAGAGCTTGAGGTGCATTTTTACTCAGAAAGATTTGAACATGAGGCAGAGAAGATGGTTAGAGTTGGTGAATGATTATGATGCTGAGTTGATTTATCACGAGGGAAAGGCAAATGTCGTGGCAGATGCTTTGAGTAGAAAGACTAGTCATTCATTAAATGCTCTTGGTACCTTACCCGATGAACTAGTAACCGAATTTCAGAAGCTTTAGATACAGTTTGTTGGGAAGGATTCGTGATCTTGGGCTTTTGGACTGCGGAACCCGTTTCTTTCTATCGAGAGATTCGTACTTGTTTACCCGGAGGAGCTACTGTTTAAGCCGCCATACGAGCAAAAATCTACTTGGCCAAGCTAAAGATTGTGTTGGTGGATAATGATGGCTACTTCGTTACCATGGTAGAATGTATGTTCCGAGAAGTGCCGAGTTGAAAAAGAGAATACTTGATGAAGCTCACCTTTCTCCTTATTCTATTCATCCTGGCGGTGACAAAATGTATAAAGATTTGAGACCACAGTTTTGGTGGCCTAGGATGAAGATTGAAGTAAAGGAGTATGTTAGTAAATGTCTTACTTGTTAGAAGGTGAAAATTGAACATCAAAGACCCGGAGGTTTGCTGCAACCTTTGGAAATTCCTTTTTGGAAATGGGAATCTATTTCTATGGACTTCGTGATGGCTTTACCTAGTACTTCTAGTGGAAAGAATGGCATCTGGGTTATTGTAGACCGTCTAACCAAGTGTGCCAGATTCGTGCCTATCAAAGAAACTTGGAGTATAGATGTCTTAGCTGCTGCTTATGTGAGAGAGATCGTACGCTACCATGGAGTTCCTAAAGATATAGTTTCAGATCGTGATCCGAGATTCTGTTCCCGATTCTGGACAGCTTTGCAAGAAGCCATGGGTAGTAAATTGTTGATGAGCACAGCATTTCATGCCGCTACTGATGGTAAAACTGAGAGAACGATCCAAACTTTGGAAGATCTTCTTCGGGCTTGTGCTTTAGACTTTCACGCTTCTTGGGAGAAGTGTTTGCCTCTGGTGGAATTTTCTTATAACAACAGTTATCATGCTTCTATCAAGATGTCACCGTACGAGGCTTTATACGGTAGGAAGTGCCGTAGTCCTGTTTGTTGGGATCAAGTCCAATATGATCATATGTTGAGTCCCGACATAGTGACTGAAACGATTGATCAAGTTCAAGTCATTCGAGAGCGAATGAAAGCCGCTCAAGATAGACAAAAATCCTATGCCGATGTCCGTCGTCGACCGCTTGAATTTGATGTGGATGATCGGGTATTCCTTAAAGTGTCACCAATGAAAGGAGTGAAACGGTTTGGAGTGAAAGGAAAGTTGAGTCCTAAATATATTGGACCGTTTCGTGTGCTTAAAAGAATTGGTCCTGTTGCTTATCGTTTGGAATTACCTCCGAACTTGAGTAAAGTTCATGATGTGTTCCATGTTTCGCAATTGAAGAAGTATATCAGTGATCCGAGTCATATTATTCAAGAAGAAGTGTTGGACATGGAACCTAATTTGGCTTTGGAAGAAAGGCCGATTCGTATACTTGAAAGGGCTAACAAGCAACTCAGAAACAAAGTGGTGCCCTTAGTTCGTATCCTTTGGCGTTGTGGAAACGTCGAATCAGAAACTTGGGAACCCGAAGCTAAAATGTTAGCTAAATATCCCGAGCTCTTTGCTTAAGGTAAATTTCTTCTTTCTTCTTCCTTTCTATTCGATTTATTCTTTGAATATTCCGTTCCTTCTATCGAATATCATTTCTTATAGGAAGATCATTAGAAGCTTTAGTTAGAAATTTTAGGCATAGATAGTAGAGTTATTACCTTTACTATGAAATTTTTGAACTAAAAGCTTTTGAAAATATTTTAATAATTTCAAGTAGTTTTACCGTCAAGGAGTGTTGGGACTCGTTATTGGAGACGTTCGATAACTAGTTTTCTCATTTATTGATGCGAAAATGTATCTTTTGAGTCTTTGACTTGGGACGTCGATGTTCTTAACCGCGGACGAGAACCTTCCGTTCCATTGATAAGACCCTATATTTTTTATTTTTATTACAAATATATTTTCTTAACAGTTTTGAATTGACCTACATATATGTCACATTACTTCTTCTAAGTTTCGAGGACGAAACTTTTTAAAAGGAGGGGTGATTGTAACAACCCGAAAAGTACCCAATTTTTCTAGTAAAGATGTTTTACGAATACTTTTCAGCAAAGTTAAGTTTTAAAATAGAATTTATTGTTTCGAGTCGTATTTGGAAATTCCGAGTTCGTATTTGGAATTTCTGCGAGATTTCATGAGAATCCCGTTTTAAGTCATCTTTGACTTTTCTTGACTTTTAAGTCGTCTTTGACTTTTCTTGACTTTTTAAGTCGTCATTGACTTTTCTTGACTTTTAAGTCGTCATAAACTTTTCTTGACTTTTAAGTCATCTTTGACTTTTCTTGACTTTTAAGTCGACTTTGACTTTCGTTGACTTTTCCGACTCGCCTCATAAATTGAAAGACCGAAATTTTATTTTGAAAAAATAATAAATTTAATTTATTTTTATTATGATTTATTTGAATTTATGATAATTTAATATAATTATTTTGAATTTATTCGGAATTAAAGAATAACTTTTACGGTTTAATCCCGAACATCATTTAACTATTCCGAGTCATCTTAAATCCCGAAACAAACCCGAAACCCGACTTTGGCATGAGTCACACGCCCCATGTCATCTTTTTCCACTCACTTTGGATATTTTCATTCTTTCGATTAAACTAATACGAATATCTAAGATATTTGTAACTTTATCGATCCGTCAACAAAAATTACGCATATCGTTTACAAAACAGACCCGACTATCACCATACCACACGGCTCCTTTGCCCTCTAATAGGACTAGATATTTTCCTTTCTTTTGATTACAATAACATAATATCTAATTAATATCTAGATATTTCATTAAACTATTATTAAACCTAATAATATCTAATTAATTACCTTAATATAATTATAAAACCCGAGTCAATCCCGTAACAACAATTTCAAAACCCGACTCCATAATTCTTCTATAATTACACGGCTCACTCCACACTTACTCACTAACTATCTTTTCATTTTACACTAAATCAACTTAAGATGTAAGTAATACTTTCTTAAATCGTTCTTCATCGTTCTTCGTCGTTCTTCATCGTTCTTCGTCGTTCTTGAGCAAAATCGTCACAAAACCTTCATTTCTTATTCGAATCCGTCCTAACTTATATTTCTAGAATCTCCTCTTCGCTCTCCATCTTCAAGTACGGTTTATTTTCAATTCCGACAAAAATCGTTTTCAACACTTTAAATTATGGAAAATCAAGTTTTAATACTAACAATATTATTCTTGTCATTTCTTATAGGGGAAGATTTTGAAGACGAGTTTGGTGACTCGTATATATTAGGAGAAGACTAGTAGACGGGTTTATACTTCTTATTTTTTGGTGCTAATTGATTTTGCTAGCTAAGGTAACGATTCCGAGTTACTCGACGAATTTAATGTTACATATCTTTTGTCCTTTAGTTTTTGTTCATATTATTGTTACTTGCGGTTTTAGTTAGTGACATGCTAAGTAGTTGTTATTATTATGTTTTATGAATTTATAGCATGTTTGGTGTTCTTGACATATTGGTATGATTTATTTATAACCATGATTTTTGTATGATTGATGGTTAAATTGGTTGTTAAAATGGTTGTTGTTAATTAAAATCATGCTAGAATTTATTTGGATTTGTGGTGGTGTTGGCCGTGGAAGTGGCCGTGTAAGGTGGTCTGAAAACCAGCCCAAACCGGCCGGTTCAGGCCTGGTTCAGCCGGTTCAGGCCGGTCCAGCCAGGTCTGGATTTGGTCCGGGTATGGTCCTCGGGTCTTGTGTCGATACTTGATTGTTTTGTTGTTGTTTTGACGGGTTTTAAATATGTTAAGCATGCGGGAAATATTAAGAAACGGTATTTAGTAAAGTCGATCAAAAAGCCAAAACAGCCCAAACCAGGCCCGTGGGCCCAGTCCAGGCCCGTGTAATATCCGGCCCAAATCAGCCCATGAGTCACCTTTTTAGTCTTGTGACGGTTTTTGAGTTATTGTCATTTTATCGTGTTTTGTAATATTTAGCAAGTGGGAAATGTTAATAAGTAAAATATTTAATTAAAAAGGTTTTTCATAAAATTATTATTTCTCACATGTTAGAAATTATAATACGAGATCGTAGTTTAAATTTATATCCTTTAAGGCAAGCGGGTTTTAGTAAAATTTAATAATTCACATGTTAGAAGTTTTAATAATATAACATGTAATGAATATGTTGATTTTATGTCTATGTGATAAAGACTCTGTTTCTAGCCGGTTTGACCAAACGGGTTTGGTCAAACTAAGATCTAGTCAGCCCCGTTTTGACTGATGACTCGTCGCGGGACTCGGGTCGGGGATTTGTCTTCAAGTAAGGTTTTATTTAATTAATGAATTAGCCTTAGTAGATATGAGGCGATATGATATTTGAATATGATTTATATGCAATTAGTCACATGATAGGAAGTTTTTCCCGTGACTGTTTGATTATATGATATGTGTCGTGTTGACTAAGTACCCATAGAGAATTATGAGTATATGGAGTCTTGACCATTCTAATTCTAAATGAGTAGCTTGGACCATGACATTGATAGGCCTTACTGTCTTTAACGAGTATATGTTCACCGTCGATAGCTTTTGTGTCTCGGCTTGGTGGGTTTATATCCAAGTCGGGGCATGGTTGCCTAAGAGTTCCACTTTGGGAATGGAGCCAGCTTAAGTACTAGCCAACTCTGCTTAGGGGGTCGCCTAGTAGAGATTCTTCTGTACTTTTGGTCATGAGACGGGGAATGGAATAGCTGTTGTCGCTAGGTCTGATCAGTCTAGGACTAGGATGTTTTCCTACCTTGTGGTATAGCCTCGAGTTACAGAAGTCGTCTATTGACTGTGCTAAGAACTTATGCCTGTTTGTAGAAGTATTGGTCTTTCATGTTTGTATGATTCTATGAATATTAGAAGGTGAGATGCAAGCCGGCTAAGGTTGATAGAGTTTGGATTACCGGATGTTAACTGATTCACATGATATTATGTTGGATTAGGGTTTGAGTGTATCATGGCCATGTTAACGGTAACCTCTGAGCTAGCATACCAGCTTCCCTACCTCGTATTATAGATTGTTAACGGATTCACATGATAGCTTTCATATGCTAGGTTATATGTTAGTTATTTGTTTCATAACATGAAAAGCATATAGTATATGTTAAGTTTTGTATTTTCCATATACATCTCTTTTATGTTATTCATGTTTTATTAAACTCGACATTTCGTGGCTGGGAGAACTCGGAGTTACTCCCCACTGACTGTGGCTTCCGTGTTTATATTTAATGCGGTTGGCAGGTTTGTGATGCATACTTGGGTACATTGCCGAGCTAGCGAGCGAAGTATTTACCTTGGACCTATATTCGGTTCTTTAGGATTGTATATTATTATACACTCTTTTATTTCCGTATTTTATACGGGAGATATGTCTCCCGTTTTAGATATTTCTTATGTATAATATTATTTCTTTTTGGTTATGAACCTTGTTTGTTTAAGACACCTTTGTTATGATGAATACATTTAATAGTAGGTTCCGGTTTTAAAATTTACCGATTTTCACTAAAGTGAACCTATTAGAAACGTATTCTCATCTTTTATTTATTTAAATAATTTTTTTCTTTCCGCAAATTTGAGGGTGTCACATACTCGACGTCCTTTGAGTTGATCGAGTCTAGGATGCAAAATTTTCATCGCATGTCGAATCGAGTACACGTTTTATCCCGAGAGTCTAGCCAGGTTTAGACTAGGACCGTATTATTATCGTCATCCTACAGGGACGAAATGAATCTTTCATGTACGAAATGTTTATTGTATACGGCTCAGGGAAATGTTTTTCCCGTTCACGTGTTGGTCATACTTCCTAAGTACATATGCTAGTGCGTGTCATTTACTGTGAGAGTGTGTTTGATCATAAGTTGGATGGTATACTTGAATATTGTATGCCTATGATTGGTTTGCTTGTTGAGTCCGTAACCTTCTCAAGCATATGATCACTAATGGTGAGATCAAAGTCCTTAGTGATTCATATGGTTGCCAGGAGGAGTCTTCCTTGAGTCTTTGTTACTTGATGATGATATGATTGATGATGAACATGCTTATATTTTGCTATTATGTAATGATATTTTTATATCCGGCATGATATGCATGTATGCATGATGAAATAGGATTTTATGTGCATTTATGTGCGTTGTGATGTGATATGGCTGGGAGAACCCCAAGTTACTCCCCACTGACTGTGGCATTCATGTTTCATGAATGAACAGGTTGATGGTTGGTGTTGCATTGGGTATGACGAGTGAGCTAGCGAGCGTTGTACTTACACCGATTCACCCTTAGTGTTGTGGTTTACATTAGTTTGTTACCTTAATTGTGTTTTTATCAAGGGATCGGGATCCCTTACATTTATTTAAGCACCATTTGTATAAACAATTTATTAAACTAAGTTTTGGTTTTAAAATATAGTGACATTCACGGTTTTACCTTTAAAGTTTTTAAAAATCTCGTATTGTGAAATCGCGGGGTGTGACATTGGGAGTAGTGTTAGCACTAGTGACCTCCCGTGAAGGTTTTTGGAATGCGCATAAGTAATGAAAAAATGTGATGGAAAAGACTCGTATTGATTTGTAGGTCATGTACACAGCCTGTCGACTTACCGTGAGTAACCGCTCCGCCTCAGTATTCGGGTCGCGGTGTTACATCAATTATTTTTCTTGGCTATTGCAAACTGATATGAAAGTATGAGTCGTCGCGTGAAGACTGAGCATAGTATCACCGCAAGTGGTGTTTGTAACCAAACTCAAACCCAACATAGCGGTTTCATGAGTAAAGAAGTCGGCGAGGTAAGTCTTTATTTTATAATCAACTAGCTATGATAATCATATGGCGACAATTGTTAACATAAAGAAGTTGCCTTTTACTTATGGTGAAAGTGTTAATTTAAATTTTTTTTAATAAACTTGGTTTACAACCGGCTTATAGCCGATTTTGAAACGACGTATTATGGCTCAATATAAAGAACAGAAAAAAGAAGTTTGAATATTTTGCTAAGTTTGATGGTCGAGCAACACTCACTCTTACCACATCGACTACAGAACAAATGATCCTTTTAGGTGTGTTACCGCCGATTGGATTGATAGTGATTATTTTTTACAAAAACGTATTATTGCTTTTGATATTATGGAAGAACGACACACTGATTATAACATGTACTTGTGTCTTAATAAAACTTTAGATAAGTTCAATTTGAAATTTTCTCCATCTCATTTGACAATGCATCGGCTAACTAATATATTGAAATATGTTCTTAAAATGAATAAGTTTTTGGTACAAGGCGAACTCGTGTATGTTAGATGTTGTGCTCATAATATAAACTTGTCGGCTTAAGAAAGAATTATTTTTCTTGCATCACTTTTATAGCCGATTAAAACTTGCATTAAATGGATTAAAAATGCTAGATCGATGAAAACACAATCGAAAGATTTATTTGCTAAACATGAGTTACGACTCAGAATGGTCCAGTAATTGTGAAACTAGGTGGAATTCGACATATATATTGATTAAACAAGCTTTAAGGTATAAAGTCGTTTTAAGTGAGTTGTACAATATTAACCAACGTGAAGAACGTGATATGATTGATGATAGTATAATGACAATTTCCGGTCAACTTTCTAATTTATTAAAATTCTATTACAATGCCCCCAATGTTTTTCTCTTGTGTCCATTTAATTATACTTGAATGTCTAAAGAGCGTTATAGCTTTTCTTAACGCGGAAAATGATGAACCATGTTTAATACAACTAATAATTGATATGCAAATAAAATGGATGTAATGTTTTAGTAGTTTCCGCTTATATATGGCATACCTTGCATATTAGATCCGTGTGTTAAACATATAGGTTTTAAAAATAGCTTATATTATTATTAATATGATATTATTGGTGTTTAATTTAATGTTCAAAAGTATTTTGATCAATCTAATAATGCTTAGCGTGAATTATCTAAAATTTATACTAAGGACAATGAGGTCTAGAAGTAGTAGTAACCCTTCTTTCGTGTCTCAAAAGAGTACTCCATTGGACTCCTAAATATCCTTATCATAATCATCTGCTCCTATACCTGACACAGACGACCTTGTCAATCTGTAGACACACGTGCTCTGCACTCATGTCGCACGTCCCAAAAACCACCCGATGATGAATCGGACAACATGTTTAGCATATGTTGCGATTTTATGACATTTTCGTAAGTCGGATAATCATGGGTAATTCAAAAACTTGTGTCAACCCATGGTTCGTCAGCTACGCGCCAATATATTCATTTTGACAGTAATTAGAGTCGATTCCGAGTCTGGGGTAAACCGCATTAAGTTCATGACCTCGTCTCGTTCTGAGATGGAATATTCCGGAAAACGTAAAGATAATATTTTATAGTTTTAGTGTTTAGCATGGAAAACTGAGTTCAAAAGAAAAAGATATACTTTATCCCGAATCCCTACAAAGTTCGCAAACACGTGTTTCTTGTCGGCGATAAAACGTGCCTAGAAAGGATGCAGCAAGTTGTGCGCCCTTTCTAAGGGACGCATGACGTGTTGCGCCTCTTCTAATAGACACACATTACGGTGTCGTGTCTCGTTTCGACTCCGCTTTTGTTCAGCTATAAATAAAGGTCTGCAGCCTCATAATTCGGCACGCGAGTGTCCGCCCCTCAATATTCTCTTCTCTCTCTTTGCATTCTAAGACCATACCGTTATATATTAATCTTGGCAATTAAGGGGTTAATCAACCGGCCTCGTTAGCTTGATCCCTATCGAGCCCGGCTCGTTTGTATAGACCTACCAATTTGACCAACTACACAATTAAACATACTTTTTACAACTAAAACCCTTGATTAATTTCAAGGCACTTTCCTTACATAAGTTTATAAGTTACCACTAAAAACAAACTTTAGTTAAATCTTGCAATGTTAAACATGTAAGTTTAAGGGTGGTAAACCACTTTTAATATCGTTTTGTTTATTTTATGCTTTGTTTTATACATTGTACATTGCACAAGTTCAGAAACTATCTTGATCTTTCATTTAAAACCCGTAATCGAATTCCAGAACCAAGTGGTGCCTTAGTGAGGGTGTGGTGCGCCTCTTCTAAGGTGGCTTTTGTCATGTTTTTGTCATTTGTTGCCTCGGTTAGTGTGCCTAATCGATATCTGATTCAAGGTATTCTAGATCCAAGGAAGATCAAATTTTTAAATCTAATTTAGTTTTCTATTTTATTTTATTCAGTATTTTTACCTTTTTAAAAAAAATTAAAATTTTTTCTACTTTAAACATTCAGATCTTCATAAATAAAGTAAATTGAAATTGGTTTCATAATTAACCAACCTAACGAATTGACGAAATTGGCAAAACGAAGCCAAATACGCTTTTAGAAGTTAGAAAGGGCGCAGTATGTGATGTGCCTATTCTATGAGCGCATGTGGGTCTGTTTTCCCTTTATGTAAAGACTATTTGATATAAATACTCAAACAGTCTCATAGAAAGGGCGCACCATGTGTTGCGCCTATTCTAAGGTCATGTTTGCCTATTTCTCATCTGTCCAGACATAGGTAATTAGGACTAATATTAATCGACTATTAAACAATATTATCACATGTAGAGTGTCTTAATAGCCTTTAATAACTATTTATGGCATTTAGTCGTTCCAAATTCCTCTTTCAAATCAATTAATTTGTACTAGTGCGATGTATATATCGTTCGTATTAATTCCATGTTTCTCACAAGTAATCAACGTTAAATTTTTCTTTGACATTCAATTCTTACTTGTTTAATCAACCGACTAAGTAATTCCCACATTCATTTGACATGGGATAAAGACTCGAATGGTTTCCAATTTTGCACAATAAATTGGTCTTCAAGTGCTGGCTTGTTCGAACCTTATATCGGTTTAAAATCCTTTAAAATCGGTTACAAACCTGTGACGTTACCTGATCACTACCAGAGGGCTCCCTAAGCCGAGTGTCGCCGTGATGTGATGGCACGCGGGTGGCGTTGTTACACAATTATATAGCATATGGGATGGATAATACTGATGCGGATTTCAACTTCCTTCTTTGGTGAAAATATCGTTCCAACCAATTATCCCTACTATAAAAAAATAGCTAGAGATATGTTTCTTGTTCCACATTTATGGTTGCAACGGGGTTCGTTTTTTGTGCGGGAGGGAAAATTCTAGATGGAAATAGATCGAGTTTAGCTTTTGCGACCGTAAAGATGTGTGTGTGAATAAAATATTGGGATCAGGCCAAGATAAGACGTCATGGGGAAAAGAAGGTCGACCCAATAGAAGATGACGAGTGTATGACAACTAAAGCGTCATCTAGGACAGTCTCATAAGGGATGAGTCGGGTCAATTCAGGCTGATCTAGTGGTGGGGCATGTTTGGCTAAGGGACCCGAAACCGTCATATAGGCGGTGATGGGGCATGTTATAGGGTGGCTTTGGTGTGGGTGGGTCAAGGGCTAGCCACGTGTGATATGCTAGAGCTAGGCCGACCTAGGGTGAGGGCGGATCGGGGAGGGCTGGCCCGCCTGTAAGTTTGACCAGCCCTTATTGGAGTTGTACGTCTAGTCTTGTTTTGACCATATCTATATGGATAATATGCAACCTTTAAACTTAATATACTCATATTATATTGAAATTGTTTAGAGTATCATATGAGCCACCAAGAAATATAAATTAAAGTATTGGATCTTATTATAGTTATTGATACACAAAATATTATTCGGGTTTTTTTACAGGGGATATATAGAGACCACTCTAACATCAGAGGTGCAAAAGAGTGCATTTTACAGGTGGTACGAAAAATATTTCCTGGTAGAAGGTAAGACTCATGCCTATTTCTTAGATGCTCTTGTAACTTTCTATTTACTCTCCATTTGTACTTAAAATGGCGGTACATGTGATATCAAAGATTAACGCAATGATTTTATAGATTTGGTGGGGACACTAAAGAGGAGTAAATCATTGCACATGGTAAGTAACCTTTTGGGAAATTCTACGGTGTATCCCCGAGTTTTTTTGTTTTCTATGGTGTATCCCCGGGGTTTTTTACAGGGGATATATAGAGACCACTCTAACATCAGAGGTGCAAAAGAGTGCATTTTACAGGTGGTACGAAAAATATTTCCTGGTAGAAGGTAAGACTCATGCCTATTTCTTAGATGCTCTCGTAACTTTCTATTTACTCTCCATTTGTACTTAAAATGGCGGTAAATGTGATATCAAAGATTAACGCAATGATTTTATAGATTTGGTGGGGACACTAAAGAGGAGTAAATCATTGCACATGGTAAGTAACCTTTTGGGAAATTCTACGGTGTATCCCCGAGTTTTTTTGTTTTCTATGTTGTACCCCTAGATTTCTGAGCTTCTGTGGTGTACCGATTAACTCTATACATTAGTCTATACAATAACCTTATTGATTGTCTTTGCCAAGTTAGGTTCTTAATTGATCTATTAGACGGTCTTTTTACCGTTTCAATTAATCGTTAACCTACTCAATTATTTATTAGTTCGCCGACTTAGCTATTATTTCACCAAATAGTATACGAATCTAACTAATAATTCATGAATTCTCTATATCATATCATGATTCATAACGATGACTTTTAATAGTAGTTTGTGCTTATAAAAAGTGATTTGTGACGCATCTAATAGAGAATTAGGATAAGACATGAATGAGTCAGAACAAAGGTCGAACCATGGTTGTTTGATAAGCGATAAAGTTAATATTTAGTTGAAGAAGGTCATCCTGGAGAAATATGTAAGAAATATAGGGGTACAATGTAGATTATAAAAAATAGAGGGGCGCTGCGTAAAAAACCGAAAAACTTAGGGGTTATCCCTAACCTTTTTATCAATTAGTACGCCTAAGAGCTAGACTAGGCTAGTTTTTATGTTGAAACAAGCACAATACATGGTACCATGTAAGTCGAAAAGATTCTGCTACGCTTTGCGAACTACTCTAAATGCGAAGTGCATGTAACATGGAGAATTAACGCTTGCCAATTAAGAGTGATTACATGCTTATATAGGTGATATGATTAAAGGAAGATGTGGATCATAATATCAAGAACTTTGAATCTCTTGTAAAAAGTACTTATTTAGCACAAAATTTCAAAGGTACATACAACATTACTAGATTTCATAAAAGAGCACGCACGATTATGAAATTGCATGTTAATAGGTAGATGGCTAATTACCTTCATGGTTAAAAGGAACATTTTGATACTTAAGATGAAATAAGTAACATGAGATACTAAGAAGAGGAACGGAAAATAGACAAACTAAAGAGGTGCGATTTAGAAAAAATTGAAATGTTAGAGATAGAAAGAGACAAAAAAAAGCTCTGAAATAGAATCTTAACCTAGGGATTGTAGGTTCATCACGTCGGTGGTAAAACAAACCAAATCTTCATCGATTCCTTCCTCTTTAATGAAAAACAAACAAATTGACTGCAATAAATTTGATCTTCTCTCGCGTCAAAACATGGAGGAGTTTTCGTTTCTAACGTTGACAAAGGTGGGTCCTTTAACTTCTGATAAATTGAAAGAAAAGGGTATTCATGAGGTGATAAGGATTCTTGCCTTAAATCTTGAAGCATTAGTTGAGGGTTAGCCATTAGAGGAATATGTGGTTGTGTCAGGTCCCGTTTCTCTTGAAGTGATTGAAGAAGAACCTCGTGAGTTACTAAAATTCACAGAGGACGAAGTGAAGGAGGAACTTGACTACAGGAAAAACTCTGTATACTGTCTCATCCTAGGTGCTAACCCCCCATAGGAGGTAGTGTAAGGCTTCATCGGGCGATTGTGGGCTCGTTAGCAGGTAGATAAAATATCTTTTTTTGCCTAATGGAGTTTTTCTTGTCCGTTTTAATAATATAGATGTAACACCCGCAAATGTACCCTATTTTATTTTAATAATATTATATTATTATTAAATTGCGTAATTTTAGAGTTAGATTAGAACTTAGTTTCCCGTGTCTAATTTAGCAAATCTGAGTCTGTATTCGGACTCTACTTGGAATTCCGTGTGGGTTACACCTTGGGCCACATTTTGGACCTTTTTCCCCCCATTTTTCCACTCACCTTATTTAACCCTTTTCCCCCCATTTTTGCACTCACCCTCAGATAAGTGATATTTTGTATTGATTTATCCCCCGTTTTAGCTCGATTTCTATATGATTTATGCACTTTGTTAAGTGATTAACGAGCTAATATTGTTATTCTAGTTGTTTTGCGTGTTTTGACTCGTTTTATAGGAAATGAAGCGGTTTTGCTATATTTTCCAACTTTATGGAGCAAAGACACTAGGATACGAGTTTTCAAGGAATTGATGATAGCCAGTTCACGATTTGATTACGATTCCGCTACATCTTTCCTCGAATGGACTCAATTTGGATTTTGGCTTTGAACTTTAAGAGGAAACCTCAACCCAAGTCAAGAGAAGATCAGCCCAAGCCCAACTCCGTAGTGCATTGACCAAAGACCAAGGCATAGGATTCTGTGCCTAAGATGAAAAGACGGAAAATTCCAATTACACAAAAACCCGATCGGGTTACCTGTTACCCGATCGGGTATTTCTGCAGGAGGACGTTACTTGGGTCCTCTTCAATCCGAGCTTAAATGAGTACATTAATGCATTGACTAGGGTACGAATTTGGACGAGGGATCAGCAACCATGCATCCCTATAAAAGCCAATGATCATCCAAGTATCTAAACATACAATCTTAGAATAATCCAATCTTATATCTTAGCATCTTTTTACTTCCATACAATAACACATTTCATAGTTTATTTTCTTTCTTACAAGTTTAGAATATAGTTTATTTGTTAGTATTTCTCTAGTGTTTTCATAGCTTTTGTTATTGGGTATTTGCTCTTACTTTCGTTCTTATATACTCATATTCCAATTCGATAATTCTCTAATCTTAATTTACTTATGCAACTTTAATCGTCATGAATTATAATTTCACTAGTATCATTTTCATAATATTGTTATTGTTAGGAAATCAAAATAAAATTAATCTAGTTACAACCAAAGTATTGTTTAGCATGTCACCTTATAATTTACCTAATCAAATAATCCTAAAAATTGTCATTAGAATCATTGTTAACATAATCACCATAATCACTTTAGTATTTATATTTCATAGTTTAATTTCGTACATCTTTTTCTTGCTAATCTACTTAATCACATAATCATATAAATTAGATTAATTCTAATATTGTAAAATTATCATTGTGTAAATAAAATAAATAGAGTTGTAATATTTGAAATAATTTACGAGTTGAATGAATTAAAAGAAGAGTAGTTACCAATTGAACCATCTAAATTGTTTCTTCCTTTGGTCGTGTCAAATTCTATAACTTTGTTTAGTGGCCATAAGCAATTGTTTGTATTAGTCATTTCTATCTTTATAACGAGAGTTGGGATAGGAATTAGGACTATCGTTAGGGGTTTAGTGACTTAACCATGCTGAAAGGACGTTAGAACCCACTAAAAGGTCGGTACGAATCCGGAAGGAATATACCGTTACAAGGCCTAGACAATCATAAGTAATTCTAATATTGGTATCTATGAGACTTTTAATGAGTTTTACATGTATTTCTCTCTCATTATATCAACTTGATTAAATAGTTTATTTACCGTATTAGATAGTTAATGTAGTTGTTATCTACTTAGTTTACTTTATCGTCTTTCCATTCTCGTTCTTAGTTAGTTTACTTTATCGTCTTTTTATTTTACCGTTCTTAGATAGTTTACTTTACTATTATTGTCTTGTTTATTAGTTTAGTTAGTTAGACTTTCAATATTGTCATTTAAATATCGTCTTTAGATAGAATTTAGTTGTTAATATTCAGATCAGAGGGTTTCCCCGATCGGGTACGTGACAACCCGATCGGGTAAGTCTTCTGTTCTGGGTTTTTGTTTTGCAATTTACATTTTTGTCATTTACATATCGTCATTTACATATTTGTCATTTTATTTCATGTTAATAGTTTAGACAAACAACTCAAGTGACTCGATTCTAAATGAAAACCAATCCATAACAATTCATAAGTAACACGTATTCCCTGAGGATCGACACCCTACTTCCCTAATTACATTCCTTATGTTGTTAGCCTAAGTGCGGGTAATTATTTTTGTTCGGGACCGCGACAGAACCGACCAAATTTTGGCGCCGTTGCCAGGGAGCACGGTTTTGTTTATTTATGAATTGTTGGTTTTTATTTCTACCGTTTTTAGGTGCAACCGTACCTAATTCATTTCTAACTTTCTCTTTTGTGTTTTTCTTGTAGGTTGATAAAATGGTGCTAACTAGAGAAGATCCAAGGTACCGGGTTTTTGAGCTTGCCAGTGGGATCCTTAGGGTCCATTTGACTTTGATTGCTCTCATCGAGGGTAACCAATTTAGAGGAAAACCAAACGAAAACCCGTCACACCATCTTCAAACCTTTTGTGAGTTTTGTCAAAACATTGTGAGGGAAGGAATCACCCAAAATGAAATTAGAGAAACACTTTTTCCTTTATCACTAAAGTAAGAAGCAAAATGGTGGTTCACCCGTCGCTTAAAGGAAGCCACAAGACCTATGCAGTGGGAAGAGATTGTCGTCGCTTTTCACCGTTGGTTTAGAACCAATTTGTCAAACCTATCAACTAAATCACAAAATGAAAAAGGGGAAGGTTCACAAACCAATGGGGGAGAGCGAAAGAAGAGTCGAGTGGAGACTTCAAATGAAGTTGACACTACAATTTCCTTAGCTTGTCCCAGTCAATCCAATGAAACCACCCCAAAAAGTACTTTATATCGACCTAAAGTTTTCAATCCATTTACCTCAATAACAACACCATGTGAACTTTGTGGTGGGATAGGGCATGTACGTCAACGATGTGGGAACAAACTCACACCCTTAAACCCTTTTCACCCACAAGTTCATCAAACCCAACTTACTCATACACCACAATACCCACCTTTTCAAAATGGTCTAATAGATGTCAAGTTAAGGGAGATAACCCAAACCCATCATAACATGAGCTCTTACTTCCTTTCTAGCCTAAACTCGCTCAAATCAGCCATTTTATCTCTCCAAAAGAGAGTGGAGGGGTTTACCCCATCGAGTTCTAGTCATAATACCCAAGAGAGAGATGTGCCATCAATTGTCACAATTGACATGATTAGTGACAAACCTTGTGATCACCCTCTTGGGAATGGAAAGAGTAAGGAGACAATTTATAGGTTACCCCATGAACTTAGCAACAATCCAACACTATCCAAACCTACCAAAACCCCTACACATGAGGAGACATCTCGTCTCGAAGCTTTGATCATGTCAATGATAAAAGCACAAGGGAAATTGGAAGAAAGGATTGAAGAGGCAACTTTGGCAACAAACGAAGCTTTTTCAAAGTTAGAAGCAAGGATTGGCAAGATATCTAAGGAAAAAGAAGCAACCAAGGATAATCACAAGGAACCTAACCTTGAAGAAGGGAATATCCTTATTCCCTCCAAACTTAAAGATCCAGGTTGTTTCAACATTTCTTTCACAATGTGTTTTCATAAGGTAAGAGGTGCATTGTGTGACTTAGGAGCTTCAATTAGCGTCATGCCTTTTGATGTCTATCATGAACATTGCCCCATACAAATGAAATTCACTAGTACTAGCCTTCAACTTGCCGATGGATCTATGCATACTCCGGCAGGAATTGTGGAGGATGTCCCAATACGGATTGGGTACTTCCTCATCCCCGTCGATTTTTATGTAATATTTTCAAAGGGAGAAAGGGATGACCATATCATATTAGGGAGACCATTCCTAAATACGGTTGGAGCTTGTATTGATGTGAAAGGAGAAAAGATCACATTTGAAGTAGATGGATCGAGTGCCACCTTTCACAAAAAGGGGGATGTGTTGAGCGTTGGGGATGGCGACCTCGAGGCTTTCAAAGCTGCGGAGGAATGACGAGATTATCATGGGTGTTGGTAAAAAGGTAAATGTGGAAACTCAAGGACGAATCCAGCTACTAGGAGCTAAAATCCCTCCATAAGGCTTAAGGGGGGATAGAAAACCTAAGTCTAGCATGACTCAAAAATGCGCTTGTCGGGAGGCAACCCGTCTTTTTCTTTTCTTTTTCTTTATGCATTGTTTTTCTTTTACTTATTAGACAATGATTTTTATTTTGGACCATTTTATTTGGACTCTATTTTTGGATTTTGTATTGTAATAGTTAGGAACATTTTCTTCGTTTTACTTGTTATTATGCATGTTTCGTATATCGTTTTTCATACTTAGAATCGGAGGACCTATTGAGACAAGACGAAGCTATCCTTGGCACAAGTTGTCAAGATCACTAAGGTTAGTAAGTATGTGCAAGGACATAGCCCAAAGGTAAGAGCAAGTGGTAAAGAAAATAGAAACAAAAAACGGACCAGCAGGTTTCCCCGATCGGATCCATGTCTACCCGATCGGGTAAATTGTCTGTTTCGTGTTTTACTCTATTTTATTCTATAAAACCCATTTGCTACCCTTTGCTTGCTGCCTATTACCCGTGTTCTTCAATTACAAAGCTCAAAATTCTCTCAAAACCTTCAATTCTTAGTCTATTCTTGCAAAATTTGTTCCTATAGTTCATCAAGAGCAATTTCTAAGATCATCAAGTAAGTTATATCTAATTTAGTTACTTCATTCTCTCTATATTTTTCAGAAATCTAACATAAACAAACCCTAACTCCAATTTGGGGGTTCTTGATTTTGATTGCAAAACTTGTTTAAATTGGATTTCTAATGATTCTTACATGTTATAGAGTGAATTCTAGTGATTAATTAGGATGATTACTTTGATTTGCATGCCCATTAGCTAAATTAGGATACTCATCTTTGCTATATGTTAACAACTTTTGCTTAAGTGGTAGTATGATGCTTGAATACATGCTTTATACTATGCACTTATGATCTTGTCATGTTAAGTTAGCATTGGTACCTTTAGGTAGTAGCCAAATTCATTCAAGTATATGTTGCTCACCTAATTAACATATTGCTATGCTTATAACATCCATTTGTGCTTAAAAGATAGCATGACAATGTTTTACTAAGGTCACTACACTTGAATTTGTACTTAAAGCTTAGTATTATAACACTTATGCTATTCAATTGTGTTTACAAATGAAGTGTTTTAATACTAGTTATTTGTAGAAAATGGCACCTACACTAAGGAAATCAAAGAGGGCAAGAACCTCCACTCAAGGAGAGAGTAGTAGAGCACAAGAGGAAGATATTGAAATGCTTGAAGCTAATGAACAACCCGAAAGTCAAGGGAATGCTATGCATGATCCTAGCTTCCCGGATGTAGAGTTTAGCTCACATGAGCAATTGCAAAAATGGTGCGTTCTTAAAAGCAAAGGTATGAGGGCTACCAAGTTCTTCAATGTTTCTTCTTTAAGGCATATGAAACTTTTTGAGCATGTTAAAGTGTTATTTAGGGGTTTAGGTATGCATGTTAGTATGAACTTTAGCTATGAGACCTACCCCCAATTAACTCTTGAATTTTTAAGCTCTTTTGAGTTGCATCGGTCTAGAAATAGAAACACTATGCCTCAAGCTCGATTTCGCTAGTTCAATGATGATTATAGCATGAACTTAGAGAACTTTGCTAGTTATTTTGGTCGCACCACTGAAAACACTGTTATCTCACCTCCGGAAGGCTTTGATGTTAGCCTGCTTTGGAGTGCTATTTCAACTTACCCCGTCTCTCGTTGGGACCATGTCCCACACCAACATATACATCATCCCGCCATTAGAATCTGGCAAAGATTCATGGGATGGACCTTTTTGGGTCGTGTTGAACCTCATTTGGTGAGACGAGTAGAGTTAGAAATGTTAGGAGGATTTTTGAATGTGGATGGTGATGAACCATGGTCTGTTAGTGTTCCGTATCATGTTGCTGTTCATTTGACCAAAGCTGTTAATCCCAAGAACACTGCCATTGTCTATGGAGGTCTTATTACTCACCTAGCTATGAGAGTTTGTGGCTTTAACCAAGCCACCACCGCCCTTCAGGCATTGACTACACCTCCCACCGAGATGGGAAATGGGTTAGATTATGCATACTTTGTTCAGCTCAACTGGTTTCGCGCTTCTCACCCCCATATGATTTGGAGGATTGCTGGCCGTGACTCGGTCAAGTTGACCGCCGAGGTAGAGCAAATTCCATTTCTTCGGCAGCGACCTTTACTTCAAGAGGGTGAGGCTATCTTACCTCGACCTACCTACTACCTTCCTGTTGGGGATATTACCCCCATTGACCCCCCTGTTCAGTTTAGATCCAGTCGCCCTGAGGTTGGATCATCCTCTCAATCGACCCATGCTGAGGGCGATGTAGCCGCCATGTTTGAAGCTTTAACATTGTCTGTCAATAGAATTCAGTCCGACCAACAGCTTGCTTTGCACCCCATATATGACCACTTTGCTAGGGAAGGTGTGATTAGACCCGAGGGCCCCCACCCGTCTTTTTATACTTGGCCCGAGGGGAGGTATGGTGCTGCTTATGGTGCAGGTGTGCCGCGAACCAGACCTGATTATTGTGGAACCGAATATGGCGTAGAGAGGTTTGGAGGGTATGGAGGTGATTTTCCTGATCACCAGGTGGAAGAGTATCAGACCTTTGGAGCCAGCAACCCAACCGGGATGTTTCCTTCTCGTGGTAGTTATCATTCTGCAGAAGATACCCACTATGCAGATGCTTCTGGATCCACACCCAAGCCACCTCCTTCTGAGAGGTGAGGCCGTGGCTGGTGGCCTTTGTGATTTGATGATGAGCTCCCCTTGTTCATACTAGCTTGGGGGAGGCTAACCATTTTGTAAGAATTTTTTTTCTTTTATTTCTTTTGCATTTTTAGTTTTCTTTTTAAGCCCTTTTCCCATTAGAATTTCATATCGTTTCTCTGTTCCATGTGCTATTAGGTGGTTCTCGGTTTGTTTCTATTATAATTGCATGCTCATTGAGGACAATGTGAAGTTTTAGCTTGGGGGAGGATTTGCATTTAGGAACTGCATTTAGGATTGCATTTAGATTTTTAGTTTTCTTTTTAGTTTATTTTCTTTTAGTTTTCTTAATTTCTTTTTAGTTTTTATAGGAAAAAAATCAAAAAAAAAAAAAAAAAAAAAGATCGTTTCCATCTTACATTTCTCATTTTATAGTTTTTATAAGCTGATGTTTCGTTTTATTATGAGGAATTATGCATTCATGGGGATGTCTTGTACACAGTAGGTAGGAAATTGCATTTGGACTTAATTAAGCTTAATCTTGACTTTGGCAAGCTACTCATATTGTAAGGTAGAGCCTCCACTGGTTGGTACATCTGAACCCGATCCCAGTTTAGGAGCGAGTAGTTTCTCCTTATAGTCTGTGTTACATCAAAACGCATAAGTATGGTTTTTATTCCATTTTCTATAAGTATTACTGTCATGATCTACATTTTGAAGCCATTCAATCTCTTGTTCACCTTTCGCAAAAACACCCTTCTTTCTAGCTACATTATAATATTGCCTACCCTTGTTGAGCTAGTAACCAACCATTTGTGTAGGGATGTTCTGTGCTTTTGCGATGTTATGATAATTCCACCATTTGGTGTGATCAGCTGTCTCGGGATTACTGATTTCCGGGTTTTGATGTGAAAAAGAAAAAGAAAAAAAAAAGAGCTTTGAAAAATGATGAGAAAAGAAAAATGAAAAAATGAAATTGAAAGCTCAAAAGAAAGAGAAAAAAAAAAGATAAAGAAAAGAAAAGAGGAAAAACGCTTCCATGAAATGAAAAGAAAGAAAATTATGGGAAGTCGTATCTTGATTCTAATGTTTAATAAGCCAATATGCTGCTTTTGGCTTTGACTTTTGTTGATGGGAATTGGTATGATGTGGATTGAGTATCCACTACACATTTGGTTATTACTAGCTTGACTTTAAGCTCCACATGACCAAATTCATTTGTCCACTTTCTTACCCAAATTTCCCAAGCCTCTTCTTTACTTTACTAAGTGCTTCTTACATTATAATTTGATCATGATTAGTTTTACTTAATGATTTTGGATTGTCTACCATACTAGACTGCGGGCACATTCTTATAAGTCGTAGATAGGTGAGTGTCACTTTAAATTTGAACCAATATTTCCTATTTTACAAAAAATTGAGTGATGAGTGTACCGTGAGAGTCCATTGTCAAAAAGATCATGCAAGAGCTGAAAAGGTCCGAAGAATATTTTCTATGCTGCGCCGTTATGTAAATCTCAACAATGTTTCGCATTTTTCTTTCGCCCTTGTTGCTGTGGGTGTATGATTCATCTACTTGTAAGAGCTTACTTTTTGAGATTTGTATGATAGATTGATCATCGTTAGCTACCCTTGTCCTAGTTATGATTGTTATATTTGCTTGAGGACAAGCAAGGTTTTAGCTTGGGGGAGTTTGATAAGTGATATTTTTTATAGATTTATCCCCCGTTTTAGCTCGATTTCTATACGATATATGCACTTTGTTAAGTGATTAACGAGCTAATATTGCTATTCTAGTTGTTTTGCGTGTTTTGACTCGTTTGATAGGAAATGAAGCGGTTTTGCTATATTTTCCTACTTTATGGAGCAAAGACACTAGGATACGAGTTTTTAAGGAATTGATGATAGCCAGTTCACAATTTGATTACGATTCCGCTACATCTTTCTTCGAATGGACTCAATTTGGATTTTGGCTTTGAACTTTAAGAGGAAACCTCAACCCAAGTCAAGAGAAGATCAGCCCAAGCCCAATTCCGTAGTGCATTGACCAAAGACCAAGGCATAGGATTCCGTGCCTAAGATGAAAAGACGGAAAATTCCAATTACACAAAAACCCGATCGGGTTACCTGTTACCCGATCGGGTATTTCTGCAGGAGGACGTTACTTGGCTTCTCTTCAATCCAAGCTTAAATGAGTACATTAATGCATTGACTAGGGTACGAATTTGGACGAGGGATCAGCAGCCATGCATCCCTATAAAAGCCAATGATCATCCAAGCATCTAAGCATCCAATTATCTTTTATCTAATCTTACTTTCATATAATCTAGTATCATCTTTACATATCTTTTAGCACACTTTCTTACAAGTTTTTATAGTTTCTTTCTTAGTATTTCTCTAGTGTTTTCATAGTTTTTGTTATTGGGTATTTGTTCTTACTTTCGTTCTTATATACCAATTCGGTAATTCTCTAATCTTAATTTACTTATGCAACTTTAATCGTCATGAATTATAATTTCACTAGTATCATTTTCATAATATTGTTATTGTTAGGAAATCAAAATAAAATTAATCTAGTTACAACCAAAGTATTGTTTAGCATGTCACCTTATAATTTACCTAATCTAATAATCCTAAAAATTGTCATTAGAATCATTGTTAACATAATCACCATAATCACTTTAGTATTTATATTTCATAGTTTAATTTCGTACATCTTTTTCTTGCTAATATACTTAATCACATAATCACATAGATTAGATTAATTCTAATATTTTAAAATTAACATTGTGTAAATAAAAAAAATAGAGTTGTAATATTTGAAATGATTTACGAGTTGAATGAATTAAAAGAAGAGTAGTTACCAATTGAACCATCTAAATTGTTTCTTCCTTTGGTCGTGTCAAATTCTATAACTTTGTTTAGTGGCCATAAGCAATTGTTTGTATTAGTCATTTCTATCTTTATAACGAGAGTTGGGATAGGAATTAGGACTATCGTTAGGGGTTTAGTGACTTAACCATGCTGAAAGGACGTTAGAACCCACTAAAAGGTCGGTACGAATCCGGAAGGAATATACCGTTACAAGGCCTAGACAATCATAAGTAATTCTAATATTGGTATCTATGAGACTTTTAATGAGTTTTACATGTATTTCTCTCTCATTATATCAACTTGATTAAATAGTTTATTTACCGTATTAGATAGTTAATGTAGTTGTTATCTACTTAGTTTACTTTATCGTCTTTCCATTCTCGTTCTTAGTTAGTTTACTTTATCGTCTTTTTATTTTACCGTTCTTAGATAGTTTACTTTACTATTATTGTCTTGTTTATTAGTTTAGTTAGTTAGACTTTCAATATTGTCATTTAAATATCGTCTTTAGATAGAATTTAGTTGTTAATATTCAGATCAGAGGGTTTCCCCGATCGGGTACGTGACAACCCGATCGGGTAAGTCTTCTGTTCTGGGTTTTTTGTTTTGCAATTTACATATTTTTCATTTACATATTGTCATTTATATATTTGTCATTTTATTTCATGTTAATAGTTTAGACAACCATCTCAAGTGACTCGAATCTAAATGAAAACCAATCCATAGCAATTCATAAGTAACACGTACTCCCTGAGGATCGACACCCTACTTCCCTAATTACATTCCTTATGTTGTTAGCCTAAGTGTGGGTAATTATTTTGGCTTCGGGACCGTGACAGAATCGATCACCCTCTTCACCCTCACACAAACCACCAAAACCCTAACTACCATTTTTGATCAACTCAAGCTTCACACAAATCATCCATTCATCACTCAAATCTCTTGATTTTCATCATAATCTTCCTCTCTTATCCTCCACTACCTTGTGTGGTAATAAAGTTACCGTCTTTCTCATTTTTAATTTTTCCGTCTTTCTCAAAGGTAAATTGTATTCATCTTTTGTGTCCTTGTGTAGGTGGAGACCTTCAAGACCCCGACAAGGATTATTATCTCGTGGAGGAAGACTTAGAAGACGATTGAAGACGCACAAAGGTAACGGTGAAGGGTTACTCGATATCAATGCGTGTTTTAATGCTTTAATTGATGTTTACCCCATGTTTAGTGACAATTATTATGCATTTAGTGTGGTTTGATGTTAGTAAATGTGGTTGGAATTGGATGAGTATCCATAGAATTTGTGTTGGTTGATGTTGAAAATGAATTTCGTGCGTTTGTAGTCCCAACCGGCCGAACGGCCGACCGGCTGGGAACGCGGCTGAAGTGAAATTTGTACTTCAAAATTTTTGGTATTTTGTAATTCTCAGCCGGGTAGTCGGCGGCTGGTCCCCTTGACCGGCTGGCACCCCCTATGTTCCTTTTCCATTTTTTTACTTATGCTCTCACTTAAAATAGTTTGTACGGTTCGTTTATTGTATAAATTTACGTAATAACATTAAATATTAATATTTAGAATATATAATACCCCACTGGCTTATATCGCATGTTTCGTGACGGTTTTTGATATGTTCCCCTTTGAGTCGGTTCTACCTATGTTTTGATTTGAGCACTTATCGTTGAGCGCGATGAACTCTCATTTCCCGGTCACACTTTGTACCCGTTAGACTTAAATGTCGGAAGGGTGAGGTGTAACTGTGATGCCGTTGTGCATTTGTTTAGTGGGGATATGACGACGTTGTTAAGAGGTGAACGCAATGCGTTTATCGACCCGACCGCAAATGTTGTATCCTTGCGAGGTGGTGTCATTGCATGTAGCGTACTAGCTTGACTTTTGACTATAGATCTCTTTCCGCCTCTTTCGTGTGGTTTAGCCGAATTTGGGGTACTCGACGTCTTTGTATGATCGAGTCTTGGATGTGAAACGTCATACCACATGTGGAATCGGGAAATGTCTTATCGCGAGAGTCTGGCCAGGTTTAGACTAGGACCGTATTATTAATGTCATCCTACCGGGAGGATTAGAGTCTTGTGTGTGCGCAACGTCTTATCGTACACGATTACAGCAAACGTCTTACCCCGTGAACATGTTTGTCTAGGTCATGACTATACGAGACGTCTTATCGTATATGGTTCTGGGAAACGTCTTATCCCGTCGACTTCCATTGACTTGTCTTACTTTTGTACATGATGCTAGTGCGTGTCATTAACCGTGAGAGAGTATGTTACCATAATCGTATGTTTGGATGGATGCCTATATGTTGACTCTTTGTGATCGATGGATGAGTTGGCGTGGTTTTTATGTCGACTCTTTATCTTATCAAGTATATGCCACTAACGGTGAGATGTAAGACCTATTGAGTATTTAGTTGTCTAAGTGTATCTTTCCGAGTCTATCTATAATCTAATGCTTAGAGTTTTGTACTTCATGCGCCTATATCTTAATATATTGAAATGTTTATTTGTACTTCTCGTATTTCACACACACACACACACACACACATATATATATATATATATATATATATGCTTCTACATGTTTATTACCGTCTACGTATGTTTACTTGTGATATGGCTAGGAGAGCCCGGGGTTACTCCCCACTGACTGTGGCGTTTATGTTTCATGAATGAACATGTTGCTTGGCTGGATCTTTGCTTGTTTTTGGGTTCGGGTGTGAGCTAGCGAGCGTTAGACTTGACGATTCAACCATAGACGTTCTTAGCTAGTTTACTAAACAACTTTTATGTTTGATGACATTTTGAGAGACCATGTCTCTTTGTAGTATTTTATCCTTTAGTTGGTATTTAATTGACATTCCTCGTACTCTTCCTTCGGCATGTCAAAAGTTTCAAAAATATCGTATTTTCCGCTATTTAAATTGCATGCTTGTTATGTTTTATTTTCGTTATCGCGAGGGTTTTCACAGTTGGTATCAGAGCCTATGACGCTCCCGACGCACACACGTGAACCCTAAACTTAAATTATAACGTGACCTTGAAATAATAAATGAGATATGGGTAGAAATTAAGGACTTTACTAGGTAGTCTCTTTGTTTATGCTAAGTGTTAGGGCTAACCTTGATTTGTTTTTGTCTCTTATGAAGATGTTTAGACCTCGACTCGTAGAGAATGTCATTCTCGAGGCTCTCTCTCAAGTCCTAAGGAATCAACAAGATGCGGCCCACGCTCAAGGTAACCAAGCCCCTCCTCTTAGAGAAGACCATCACAAAGGAGGCTATGCTTGGGTGGCTAGCCAAATTTCTAGGAGCAAGACCAAGTCGTATGGTGGAAAACCAGACCCTAACGAGCTCTCGGAGTGGTTCCGTGAGATGGAAAAGCAATTTGACTTGTATCAAGTCCGTGAAGAAGACAAAGTGAGGATTACTAAGCATTTTCTTGTGAGGGAAGTCGACAACTGGTGGTCGATTACTAATCCCACCGCTACTCTTGAAGTCAATTTCAATTGGGAATGTTTCAAGACTCTCTCTGAGGACCGATTTTACCCAAGGAACTCAAACAACGAATACTAAAAGAGTTCATCGATTTCAAAAAAGGTGACTTGACGATTCAAGACTTCACCACCCAATTCAGCAAGCTTGCTCACTTTGCACCAACACTCATAAAGGATGATGAAGACCGAGCTTTTTACTATCGTAATAAGCTTAGTGCCTTGCTCCAAAGCAAGGTAAGAAGGAGCTCTACTTCTTTCGGAGAGTTATATGATGATGCCCTTTGGGCCGAGAAATCAATGAAGGCCATCAAGGACGAAACAAGGATGAAGAATCCTTCTCCTTTCCCCTCTTTCAATTCAAGGTCAAACTTCCATGACAAAAGACATTTCACTCCCTCTTCTTCTAATGCCTATGCCAACAAGAGGCGTTTCAATGCTCCCTCAATCACCAATGCAAGAACACTTGTTCCTTATCATTCTCAAGCTAACCCAAATGCGGATCCTAAGCCCAATGCTCCCCCTTAAGCTCTAGCTCAAGGACGAATTTGTGACGGTTGTAGGAAACCCGTTCACCCAGGAGTTGGATGCTTTGATAGGCCCCTCTTTTGCTTTTTCTGCACGAAGTCGGGTCACCGCTTTCGTGAGTGCCCAGATTGCCAGACTCCCGCACGCGGTGCCAAAGCTAAAGGATCCATCTATGTACTCACCCGAGCCGAAGCCGATGCTCACTCGGATATCGTGACTGGTAGGTTCACTTCCTTAGATCAACCTCGTCTTCCTTTTCCGCCTGCATCTTTTCCATCTTATCGTAGTCATTTGACGATGCCTCCTAGCGTTCCATGTATCAGGTTCGCCTTCCCTATTCTCTTGTGAGGTAGTTTTCTTAATAACTAATGTAAGGAGTTAGTAGATGTGTTTTGAAGATGTTTCAAATATGGTACCTACCCGCCCTATTGAGCTAGTTTCATGTTTAGTTGATTGTAAGAAATTGAGGAATTTATTGTCTTTAAATGTCGGACCCTGTCAGGAATTTTTACTTTGTGGAATTTGGATTTGGTGACCAAACTTGAGGAATATTTTCATAAGAGAAGACCGTTGCATTTTAAGTTTTATTGAACCAAATAATTTGATTATGGTCGCATTGCCATATGTTTGGTAAAATATAAGTGATTTGGGATCAGTACCTGACCTTTCTTGAGGTATTGTGATTTGACTTTTGAGGATGAAAAGTCCATTGGAAATTTAGGATAATGAATTAAAGAATAAATTGGATCAGAGGATTTTATGGTAAGGACCGTTCACCTTGTGGTTGTTAGTAGAGGTGGTCCCCTAAGATGGGATTTCTTTGGTTAGTGGTTTCAGATAGAGTATAATGAATCTAAGGACACTATAGTACGTTAAAGGACCTCTCCTGCAGATTACAAACTATGGACCTTAGTCGATGCTAATTAGGTTTCAATGGTTTGGTTGGTGACTTGAGGTCTCGTGGTTATCAAAGATTTTAGTAGGAATCTAATGATTGAAAATGTTGAGGTGTAACTTGGGTAAATTACATTCTCTTGAGGACTAGTTTATTCGTGAAGTTGGTGAAGTCGAGTTACGAGCGACCTTTGAATTATCATGGATGAGAGATAGCTTTGGAGTTCATCCCTCTCTTTTCCCTCGAATTGACTGATAAGTGATTATTTGTATGATTTTAACCCCCAGTTTCGCTCGGTTTTGTATGTCATTTGTGCTTTGTTAAGCCATTTTATGAGCTAATATCGTCTTCTAGGCGAATTCCTGCGTTCTAACTTGTTTTGTAGGGAAAGTGACGTTTCTACGCCCTTTTTCTATATTCCCGAGCATTTGCCTAGAACCCGACGATTCAAAGAAGAAAGCTTGACCATGTGTAAGGCATTTCAAGAGGGTTCACTAACTTAAGAGAGAGAAGAAAGAAAGACGGTTTCGTAGTTGTCGGAAGATCAATCAATTGGGCGGAAGACTTCATCGCTTTACATCAAATCCAGGCAACAAACCCGATTGTAGAAGTCAAGGGGGATGTTGGAAGTCGAGTCAAGCAAAGGAAGATGAAGAGTTAGTCAAGAGCTTCCAGAAGACCACTTACCCGATCGGGTAAGTGTGTACCCGATCGGGGATGTGTGCTGATCCGAGCATTACGGCTCCTTCTTCCTTATTTTGTCCTATGTGTTTAATGCCTGACCTCTTCTCCACGAAACCCTTATACTATAAATAGATGCTCTAGCCTCACAACACAATACACCATCCAATACAACAATCTCTTACACAACATCTTTTTCCTTATATTTTCTCTTTAATTTTAGTCTTTCTAGATTAGATTGTCTTACTTTTGTCTTTTGTTCTTAGTTTCTTTCTGTCCATTTCATATCAAAACATTAGTTTATTTCAATAAGAATTTCAATCTTTGTAGTCTACTTTGTTGGGTACAAGAGTTATAATTCAAGGTACGGTATTTCTATGCGAGGGATTTCTATTATTGTTATCGCTTTCATTGTTGATCGTCACCTAGGTATTCCTAATTTATCCTTTGTTTATTGTTCTTTATTACTTTCCATTTGATTGTTATTTTCTATTTCATTAGATTCATTTTCATGTTGTTATAATCGTAGTTTCATTTCTTAGATTGTCAAAAAGCGTCCTTATTATCGCCACATAGAGAGTCTAAATTATTATCAAAATCAACTAAATATGCCTATCTTAACTTTCATTGTTAATATCATCATAGACATAAACATAATCATGAGTGAGTAGTCACCTTTCTAGGGTGTAGGGTAGCCATGTTAGATTGATTAAAAGATGATAATTGGATAAAAGAAATTGTGCTTTTAAAACATTGTGTCTATGCATGTTTGGACTTTAACGATAGTTGACGATTCTTGATCACAATCATTGACTAGTATGGAATTCTTTTCCAAGGTAGATATACGAGATTTGAATAGACAAAGCATGACATAGTGGATTAAGACCTAGTAAATCGCATAAAAAGCCTGCTAGACCATCTGATCTATGATTGTAATGAACACACCATTCTTACGAACGCGCAATGAATTACATGCATATCCTAAATCCAATTTCATCAATATGTCAATCTACATGTGTGAACCTATTTCCCTAGATGCTTCTCATTATTGTTTAATCGTCATTTGCTTTATTGTTTTCATTTTAGTTTGTTCTTATTTATGTTCTTTATTAGTTTAGAATTCAAAACTCCAAAACCCAGAAAATCATTAGATAAAACTCAATTGTGAGACGATTCACAATCCATAGGAAATACCATCTCCCTGAGGATCGACCCCTACTTCCCTAATTACATTAATTTGTTATTAGCCTAGTCTGGGTAATTTATCTTTGCATCGGGCTTGCGACAGGACCGATCAAATTTTGGCGCCATTGCTGGGGAGCACGGTTTAATTTTCCTTTTCTTGTGATCTTAATCACGATTAGTTTTATCTAGTCTTTAGGAACTCAAATTCCTTTAGACCTCTCTTGATTTTTCATCTTAGCTTTTCTATCTTATGCCCAGATCTTCTAGACTAGGGACCCTATTCCTTTAGACCCCGAACTAGAAAGAACTCTGCGTAGGAAACTAAAGCTATTCAACGAAATTTGAAAAGCTTCTGATATTTCAAGTTTAGATCGTATTCGTGAGAAACACTCGGATATCTTACCTAATCTTGAAGGAGAAGAAGATCCATTCTCATCCCCATTTCAAAAAACCAATCAACGTTCAACCAACATTCCATCTTCATCTTCACAAGCAAAAATGGTTCGACTTTCCGACCATTCTAAACCCACCGCAGATACACTTCCAAAGGGTATCGCTACACCTCAAATTACAGCCCAAAACTTCGAAATCAAACCTGGCTTCATGAATCTAATAGAAAGAAATCAATTTGGTGGCAATGCCACAGAAGATCCCAACCTTCATATCCAAAACTCCTGTGACTATTGCTCCACGATTAGATAAACTGGAGTATCCCAAGAACAGATTAGGGAAATGCTCTTTCCCTTCTCTTTAAGAGGAAAGGCAAAACTCTGGATCAACAGTCTTGACCGAGTTGCCTTAGAAATAGTCGACTGGGATGGTCTAGCTCTTGCTTTCTATCAAAAGTACTTCCCACCAGAACGAACCGCACTCTTACGAAGTCAAATTACTGGATTCCGTCAGAGAGGCGACGAAATCCTTTATGAGGCATGGGAAAGGTACAAAGAATTACAAAGAGAATGCCCTCATCATGGCCTTGATTCATGGTTCCTGGCTATCACATTCTACAACGGTTGTTGTGGCGAATCGCGTCGTATCCTCGACTCCGCTAACAATGGTCGTTTCGATCAAATCGATGTAGAGATAGCTAGTGCGACTATCGAGTCAATGGCAATCCACGATTCTCAGTATAGCAACTCGCGTGCTATACCGCTCAAAGCCAAACAGGATGATTCAAATAAAGTAGCACTCCTGGAAGCCCAATTAGCCCTTCTGTAGCAACAAGTAGGAAGCTCTTCCCAATCCAAGGAGCATATCAACGTCACTAACCACGTAGTGGTATGTGAGACATGTGGGATTGGAGGGCATAGTTTTCAAGAATGTAGAAGTTCAATAGAGCAAGTCAATGCATATCAAGGATATAGGCAAGGCAACGCTTTCTCAAACTTTTATAACGAAAACACAAAAAACCACCCATTTTTGTCCTACAAAAGTACCAACGTTCAAAATCCCCACCAACAAATCCAACAACCATTCATACCACACCAACAAAAGCCTTACAATCCACCTGGTTTTCAAAACCAGAGACCTTCATTCCAACCTAACTTCAATCAACCATACCAAAATCAACCTCAACACCAACCACCTCAAAATCAAGGCCAACCAAATGACTCAAACTTGAGCAAAATTGAATCCATGCTTCTACAAGTTGTTCAAAAACAGGATTCAATGTTTGCTCAATTTCAAAAGAGTGATCAAGCTAAAGATGCTGCCATCAAGATGCTTGAAACTCAAATGGTCCAATTGGCTACCTCTATTACCCAAAGAAAACAAGGCCAACTCCCACCTCATGGTGAACAACCGAGGGACACCGCAAATGCTATCACCCTTAAGAGTGGTACCACTTATACGGAACCTCAGTAACCCAAAGAACCAACAGTTGAGCCTTCGCAAGTAGAAAGCCAAAAAGATTCTCAACCATCCACCGCTAAGGAAGCGGAAGACAAACATGAAAAGAAGGATGAACTCGAAAAGGAACCCATCAAAATTCAAGTTCCATTTCCCCAACGTTTGAGGAGAAATCATAAGGAAACCCAGTTCGGAAAATTCATGGAAGTAGTCAAAAACCTCCAAGTAACGGTTCCCTTCACTGAATTAATCACTCAAATCCCTTCTTACACGAAATTTATGAAGGATATCTTAACAAAGAAGAGGACTCTAGATGATGTTGAAATCATCGCATTCACCGCTGAATGCAGTGCGTTATTGCAAAATAAGTCCCCTCCTAAGTTAAAGGATCCTGGTAGTTTCTCTATACCTTGCACTATAGGCACCTACACTATTGATAAAACTTTATGCGATCTAGGTGCTAGTGTAAGCGTTATGCCCTATTCCATTTGCGAAAAATTGAATATGGGAGTTCTGAAATGCACAAGTATCACCCTGCAAATGGCAGATCGTTCTCTAAAACAACCTATGGGAGTTTTAGAAGATGTACCTGTTAGTGTAGGAAGATTTTTCATTCCAGTCGATTTCATAGTGTTAGATATGGCTGAAGATTCGCAAATCCCTATCATATTAGGAAGGCCATTTCTACACACTGCGGGAGCAGTAATCGATGTCAAGAATGGAAAATTGACATTAGAAGTAGGTGATGATAAAGTCACCTACAACTTAAACAGTGCAATGAAGAGCCCTATGCTTGAAGAGCCTTGCTGCTTCCTTGACATTGTCGACTCAATCATTGATGAATCTCTGTATCCATCAATAATTGAGGATCCTTTAGAAGCAATTTTATTGTTAGAGGATATCTCTGAGAACGACAATTTTGAGATCAGTGAGCTGGAAAGGGACTTGACTGGTAAAGAGATACCGTCTGAAGAAGTAGAGGAGTTTATAAGCTTAATTGATGCTTTTGCCAAGGAATAAGTACATTAACCTGAACTTAAACCACTTCCCTCAAATCTAAAATATGCTTTTTTAGATGAGTCTGAATATTGCCCTGTCATAGTGAGTGCTCTCCTAGATGAAAATCAGTTAAACTCACTCTTAACTGTTTTGAGAAAACATAAAAAGGCAATAGGTTATAAACTTGAAGACCTCACAGGCATAAGCCCCGACTTTTGCATGCATAGAATCAACTTAGAAGAAGGCCAAAGACCTTGTGTTCAAGGTCAACGCCGTCTTAATCCCAACATGCAAGAAGTAGTTAAAGCTGAAGTTATGAAATTACTAGATGCTGGCATAATCTATGCAATTTCTGACTCAAAATGGGCTAGCCCTGTCCAAGTTGTTCCCAAGAAAGGAGGAACAACAGTAGTCAAGAATGAAAGGAATGAGCTCATCCCCACAAGGATTGTGACGGGATGACGTATGTGCATTGACTACAGGAAGTTGAATCAATCAACTCGAAAAGATCACTATCCTCTGCCTTTCATTGATCAAATGCTAGAGAGGTTAGCTTGCCACAAATATTTCTGCTATTTAGATGGTTACTCAGGATTTTTCCAAATTCCTATCCACCCTGAGGACCAAGAGAAAACCACCTTCACCTGTCCCTATGGTACTTTTACTTATCGCTGAATGCCATTTGGCCTGTGTAATGCACCTGCAACTTTCCAGCGTTGCATGACTAGTATCTTTTCCGATTTTGTTGAGACTATCATGGAAGTATTCATGGACGACTTTAGCGTCTATGGCGTTTCCTTTGATAATTGTTTGACAAATCTATCGAAAGTTCTAAAACGCTGTGAAGAAGTCGACCTTGTTCTCAATTGGGAAAAGTGTCACTTCATGGTGAATGAAGGTGTAGTTTTAGCACACATCATTTCTGAACGAGGTATTTGAAGTGGATCGAGCTAAGATCCAAGTTATTGAACAACTGCCACCACCTGCTAATGTAAAAGGAATCAGGAGTTTCCTTGGCCACGCCGGTTTCTACCGACGGTTTATTAAATATTTTTCTAAAATAGCCAAGCCTCTGACTGAGCTCCTTTTTAAGGATGCGCCTTTTAATTTCACGAAGGAATGCCTTGAGGCATTCAACAAAATCAAACGCGCTCTAATCACCGCACCTATAATCCAGTCACCTGATTGGAATCTTCCATTTGAACTTATGTGCGATGCGAGTGATTACGCCGTTGGAGTTGTTTTAGGGCAAAGAAAGGAAATGTTCCTTCATGCAATTTACTATGCTAGTAAAACCTTAGATCCTGCCCAAATCAACTATGCCACCACTGAAAAAGAACTTCTTGCCATTGTCTACGCCTTAGACAAATTTCGTTCTTACCTTATAGGATCGAAAGTCATTGTTTACACTGACCATGCTGCTTTGAAATATCTGCTTTCAAAGAAAGAGGCAAAACCTCGACTTATCCGATGGGTCTTACTCCTTCAAGAGTTTGATCTAGAGATCCAGGATAAGAAAGGAGCAGAAAATGTAGTCGCTGACCATCTTTCAAGGATAAGAGTAACTGAAATAGGATTGCCAACACCAATTAATGACTCGTTTGCTGATGATTCATTAATGGCGATTGCTGACTCTTCTCCTTGGTATGCTGATATGGCCAATTTTCTTATCAGTCGATAGCTACCTTCTGACCTTTCTTATAACCAAAGGAAGCGATTTTTGCATGATGCAAAATTCTTCGTTTGGGACGACCCTTATCTTTTCAAGCAGTGTTCAGATGGTCTTTATAGACGATGTATCCCCCAGTGGGAAGTTAAAGGAGTCTTAGAAGGATGCCACTCATCTGCTTATGGTGGTCATCATGGTCCGTCCAAGACTGTAACCAAAGTCTTGCAATCCGGGTTTTTCTGGCCCTCGATGTTTAAAAATTCAAAAGATTTTGTTATGGCTTGTGACGCTTGTCAACGAATGGGTCAAATATCCAAGAGACATGAAATGCCTCAAAACGGCATATTAGAAGTTGAAATATTCGATGTCTGGGGTATTGACTATCAAGGACCATTCCCTTCTTCTAACGGAAATCGTTACATCTTAGTCGCTGTTGACTATGTTTCTAAGTGGGTAGAAGCAATTGCCACTCCCACCAATGATGCTAGAGCTGTGATACGGCTATTTAAGAAGATCATCTTTCCACGTTTTGGTGTACCCAGAGCCGTGATTAGTGATCGAGGAACTCATTTTGGAGAAAAGCAGTTAGACACTCTGCTTTCCAAATATGGTGTGTATCACAGATGAGGATTAGCCTACCACCCTCAGACCAGCGGTCAAGTAGAAGTCTCAAATAGAGAGCTGAAAACAATTCTTCAGAAAGTAGTCTCAAGATCTAGAACTGATTGGAGTAATAAGCTCGATGACACCTTGTGGGCTTATCGCACAGCTTTCAAAACCCCGATTGGAACATCTCCTTATCGATTGGTTTATGGAAAGGCCTGTCATCTTCTTGTCGAGTTAGAGTATAAAGCTTACTGGGCTATCAAAGAACTCAACTAAGACACTAAGCTTAGCGCTGATAGAAGACTTTTGCAACTCAACGAGCTAGAGGAGTTTTGTTTGCAAGCTTATGAGAATTCTAGGATCTACAAGGAAAATACGAAGCGTTGGCATGACAAAAGGATAATTAAGAAAGAATTTAATGTCGGTGACCAAGTACTTCTTTTCAACTCCCGTCTGAAAATTTTTCCGGGAAAACTTCGATCCCGATGGTCTGGACCATTCACTGTCACATATGTGAGCAAGTACGGCTATGTGGAACTAATGACTAGCAATGGTGAGAAATTCAAAGTTAATGGACACAGACTGAAACTCTACTATAGCAATTCTATCATCGGATGTTTAGATATTGTCTATACGGAGCGTCCATCCCCAACCCAATGATTTCATAGAAAAATTCGTCGAGCAAGACGTTAAACAAGCGCTTCTCGGGAGGCAACCCGTGTTTTCCCTTTTTGCATTTTTATTTTTGTTTTTCCCTTTTTACGTTGTTCTGTTAGATTTCTTTGCAGATGAAAGAGTTTTTGAAGAATCTCTGACGACCTTCCTTGTCATGTCCAAAAGACTAGCTTGGGGGAGTTTGCGCTAGCTAGTAAGCTTTATTCTTCTTTCATTTATCCTTTCTTCCCATTAAGCATCTCATTGCATATTTAGCTTTTGTGCTCACATTGAGGACAATGTGATGTTTAGCTTGGGGGAGGGATTGCATTTTCCCTTTTTGCATTTTAGTTATATTTTTCAAATTTTGAATAAGAAAGAGAAGATTTTAGAGAGATTTTTAAATTTTGAACACAATTGAATGCTTTTCATGTTTTGCTTGCTTGTTTACTATGTTATCATGTTCATTTCCCAAACTTAGAGTTTTCAAAAGATAATGATTCAATATTCATTGAATTTTGCATACATGGGGAAGTCTTGTACACAGTAGGCATGGAATGAATCTATAGATGAGTACGCTTGATCTTGACATTTGGCAAACTACATATATTGTAAGGTAGAACCTCCTTAGACGGGTACATCCATACCCAGTCTCATCTAGGTGTGTGTAGTTCTCCTTGTGATGTGTGTCATGTCAAAACGCGTAAGTATGGTTCTCATTTCATTTCTAAAAGCATTGCATTCATGATTCACTAAGATTTGAAGCCTTTTTCACTTTAATTTGCCCCTCAAAATTAGCCCCTTCATACAAATGCTTCACAAAATAATAGCTACATGTAAAAACTGCCTACCTTTTGAGATAGTAGCTAGACTATGGTGTATGGGTGCTCTTTTGAGAAGAATTGTTCTTATCTGTCAAAGTGAATTTGGAAAACGAAAAGCTCAGGAAGTGAAGTTATGTTCAAAAGAAAAAAGAAAAAAGAAGAAAAAAAAGAAAAATCGAAATTGAAAAAAGGAAAGAAAAAGAAATAAGAGAAGAAGTTGTGAGTATCTCCTCAAAAGTCAATTTTCAGAAGGAGTTTACCCTTGTGTTTTGTGTGTAATAAGCCAATCTGTTGCTTCTGGCTTCGCTATTTGTCTTGTGGGAATTAACCGAAAGTTTGGATTGAGTATTCATTTATCATTGGTCAGTTGCTAGCTCACTATAACCTTCACATGACCATAACTATTTATCCACCTTTCACCCATTTCCCAAAGCCTTCTTCTTATTTTTCGGATTCTTTTCTATGTGCATTATGATCTTTGACTTGTGTTTTGAATTGTTTACCATATTAGACTGCGGACACATTTTCATAAGTCGTAGATAGGTGAGTGTCTCAAAAACATTTACACATAAAGAAATCACCTTTTACATACATTGAGTGTTCGAGTGTGCCGTGAGAGTCCATTTGTCAAAAGATCATGCAAGAGCCGAAAATTCTATAGTGAAATTCTTTGTGCTACGCCGTTATGTAAATCTCAGCCATGTTATGTATCATTCTTGCCCACGTTGCTTTTGGGTTATGATTCATTATGTTTTCAAAGTCTTACGTTGAGATTTGTTTCCTGATGGTGTAGTAGCCAACGCTTGCAACCTTGTCCTGGTATTGTTTGTTATATTTGCTTGAGGACAAGCAAAGGTTTAGCTTGGGGGAGTTTGATAAGTGATTATTTGTATGATTTTAACCCCCAATTTAGCTCGGTTTTATATGTCATTTGTGCTTTGTTAAGCCATTTTATGATCTAATATCGTCTTCTAGGCGAATTCCTGCGTTCTAACTTGTTTTGTAGGGAAAGTGACGTTTCTACGCCCTTTTTCTATATTCCCGAGCATTTGCCTAGAACCCGACGATTCAAAGAAGAAAGCTTGACCATGTGTAAGGCATTTCAAGAGGGTTCACTAACTTAAGAGAGAGAAGAAGCAAAGACGGTTTCGTAGTTGTCGGAAGATCAATCAATTGGGCGGAAGACTTCATCGCTTTACATCAAATCCAGGCAACAAACCCGATTGTAGAAGTCAAGGGGGATGTTGGAAGTCGAGTCAAGCAAAGGAAGATGAAGAGTTAGTCAAGAGCTTCCAGAAGACCACTTACCCGATCGGGTAAGTGTGTACCCGAACGGGGATGTGTGCTGATCCGAGCATTGAGGCTCCTTCTTCCTTATTTTTCCTATGTGTTTAATGCCCGACCTCTTCTCCACGAAACCCTAATACTATAAACAGATGCTCTAGCCTCACAACACAATACACCATCCAATACAACAATCTCTTACACAACATCTTTTTCCTTATATTTTCTCTTTAGTTTTAGTCTTTCTAGATTAGATTGTCTTACTTTTGTCTTTTGTTCTTAGTTTATTTCTTTCCATTTCATATCGAAACATTAGTTTAGTTCAATAAGAATTTCAATCTTTGTAGTCTACTTTGTTGGGTACAAGAGTTATAATTCAAGGTACAGTATTTCTATGCGAGGGATTTCTATTATTGTTATCGCTTTCATTGTTGATCGTCACCTAGGTATTCCTAATTTATCCTTTGTTTATTGTTCTTTATTAATTTCCATTTGATTGTTATTTTCTATTTCATTAGATTCATTTTCATGTTGTTATAATCGTAGTTTCATTTCTTAGATTGTCAAAAAGCGTCCTTATTATCGTCACATAGAGAGTCTAAATTATTATCAAAATCAACTAAATATGCCTATCTTAACTTTCATTGTTAATATCATCATAGACATAAACATAATCATGAGTGAGTAGTCACCTTTCTAGGGTGTAGGGTAGCCATGTTAGATTGATTAAAAGATGATAATTGGATAAAAGAAATTGTGCTTTTAAAACATTGTGTCTATGCATGTTTGGACTTTAACGATAGTTGACGATTCTTGATCACAATCATTGACTAGTATGGAATTCTTTTCCAAGGTAGATATACGAGATTTGAATAGACAAAGCATGACATAGTGGATTAAGACCTAGTAAATCGCATAAAAAGCCTGCTAGACCATCTGATCTATGATTGTAATGAACACACCATTCTTACGAACGCGCAATGAATTACTTGCATATCCTAAATCCAATTTCATCAATATTTCAATCTACATGTGTGAACCTATTTCCCTAGATGCTTCTCATTATTGTTTAATCGTCATTTGCTTTATTGTTTTCATTTTAGTTTGTTCTTATTTATGTTCTTTATTAGTTTAGAATTCAAAACTCCAAAACCCAGAAAATCATTAGATAAAACTCAATTGTGAGACGACTCACAATCCATAGGAAATACCATCTCCCTGAGGATCGACCCCTACTTCCCTAATTACATTAATTTGTTATTAGCCTAGTCTGGGTAATTTATCTTTGCATCGGGCTTGCGACAGGACCGATCATTGACCCTTGCTCAAGTTGCTACTCTTCAATCCTTCCCCTTTTTGGTCCATTTTGCTCGTCGGACATACCTCTTATTATCGTGATTTGTGAGCTTGATGTTCGAGTCGCTCTATCCACGTGTAATGTCTTCTTATTTTGATTTTATCTTTGAGAAAGCCTTCAAATTTCCATAAAGTATTTCTAATTGAACTTTTCAATGAAGTCTAAAGATGGATTGTGTACCCTCTTTTTGGAGAAAATAGATTTCTTTTGCTTTTATATTTGGATTTTGCATTTGGTTGGATGTTTGGACTTGTTATTGGAGACGTCTGGTGACTAGTCCTGCCCTTACTAACGCTTGTTTGATTTTCGATTTCACTATTTCGACATTGCTTTGATTTGGATAACTAGAGTTCTTGTTCGTGACGGGCACTCTTCTGGTCCATAAATGAAGTTTCGCACTTATGAAAAATCTCTTTAAACCGTTTTCGAGAAGAGCCTCGTTTCATAAATGTTTTCCCTTGTAAAAGCTTTCGTATTAATTTTGAAAACCGATTCTTGTCATTGATACTTTTTTTTTCTACTCTCAAGTTTCGAGGGCAAAACTTTTAAAAGATGGGGTGATTGTAACACCCGCAAATGTACCCTATTTTATTTTAATAATATTATATTATTATTAATTAGCGTAATTTTAGAGTTAGATTAGAACTTAGTTTCCCGTGTCTAATTTAGCAAATCTGAGTCCGTATTCGGACTCTACTCGGAATTCCGTGTGGGTTACACCTTGGGCCACATTTTGGACCATTTTCCCCCATTTTTCCACTCACCCTCTTCAACCTCACACAAACCACCAAAACCCTAACCACCATTTTTTATCAACTCAAGCTTCACACAACTCATCCATTCCTCACTCAAATCTCTTGATTTTTATCATAATCTTCCTCTCTTATCCTCCTCTACCTTGTGTGGTAATAAAGTTACCGTCTTTCTCATTTTCAATTTTTTCGTCTTTCTCAAAGGTGAATTGTATTCATCTTTTGTGTCCTTGTGTAAATGGAGACCTTCAAGACCCCGACAAGGATTATTATCTCGTGGAGGAAGACTTAGAAGACGATTGAAGACGCACAAAGGTAACGGTGAACGGTTACTCGATATCAATGCGTGTTTTAATGCTTTAATTGATGTTTACCCAATGTTTAATGACGATTATTATGCATTTAATGTGGTTTGATGTTAGTAAATGTGGTTGGAATTGGATGAGTATCCATAGAATTTGTGTTGGTTAATGTTGTTGATGAATTTCGTGCGTTTGTAGTCGCAGCCGGTCGACCGGCCACCGGTCAGCCGACCGACTGGGAACGCGGCTGAAGTGAAATTGGTTCTTCGATTATGTTTGGTATTGTGTAATTCCCATCCGGCCGACCGCCTGGGACACCCCCATCTTTTCTTCTTTTATCACTTTTGGTATGTGTTCCCAGCCGGGTAGCTGGCGGCCGGTCACACCCACCAGTTGGGACACCCCTATATGTTAGGTGTTGTTTGATTGTTGCTGTAGTGCCATCCGGGTATCCGGCGGCCGGTCCCCTTGACCGGCTGGCACCCCCTGTGTTCCTTTTCCATTTCTTTCCTTATGCTCTCACTTATAATAGTTTGTACGGTTCGTTTATCGTATAAATTTACGTAATAGTATTAAATATTCAGGTTTAGAATATATGATACCCCACTCTCTTATAGAGTCATATCGCATGTTTCGTGACGGTTTTTTATATGTCCCCCTTTGAGTCGGTTCTACCTATGTTTTGATTTGAGCACTAATTGTTGAGGGCGATGAACTCTCATTTCCCGGTCACAATTTGTACCCGTTAGACTTAAATATCGGAGCGGTGAGGTTTAACCGTGATGCCGTTGTGCAATTTTTTAGTGGGGATATGACGACGTTGTTAGAAGGTGAACGCAATGCGTATATCGACCCGACCGTCAAATGTTGTATCCTTGTGAGGTGGTGTCATTGCATGTAGCGTACTAGCTTGACTTTTGACTATAGATCTTTTTCCGCCTCTTTCGTGTGGTTTAGCCGAATTTGGGGTACTCAACGTCTTTGTATGATCGAGTCTTGGATGTGGAAAGTCATACCACATGTCGAATAGGGAAATGTCTTATCCCGAAAGTCTGGCCAGGTTTAGACTAGGACCGTATTTTTACTGTCGTCTTACTGGGAGGATTAGAGTCTTGTGTGTGCGAAACGTCTTATCGTACACGATTCGGGGGAACGTCTTACCCCGTGAACATGTTTGTCTAGCTCATGAGTATACGAGACCTCTTATCGTATATGGTTCTGAGAAACGTCTTATCCCGTGGACTTACATTGACTTGTCTTGATTTTGTACATAATGCTAGTGCGTGTCATTAACAGTGAGAGAGTATGTTACCATAATCATATGTTTGAATGGATGGCTATATGTTGACTCTTTGTGACCGATGGATGACTTGGCGTGGTTTTTATGTCGAGTCTCTATCTTATCAAGTAAATGTCACTAACGGTGAGATGTAAGCCCTAGTGAGTATATAGTTGCCTAAGGGTGTCTTCCTCGATTCTATCTATAATCTAATGCTTACAGTTTTGTACTTCATGCGCCTATATCTTAATATATTGAAATGCTTATTTGTACTTCTAGTATTTCACATATATATATATATATAGATATATATATATATATATATATATATATATATATATATATATATATGTATATATGTATGCTTCTACATGTTTATTACCGTCTACGTATGTTTACTTGTGATATGGCTGGGAGAACCCGGAGTTACTCCCCATTGACTGTGGCGTTCATGTTTCATGAATGAACAGGTTGCTTGGCTGAATCTTTGCTTGTTTTTTGGTTCGGTTGTGAGCTAGCGAGCGTTGGACTTGACGATTCACCCTAAGACGTTCTTAGCTAGTTTACTAAACATCTTTTATGGTTGATTACATTTTGAGAGACCATGTCTCTTTGTAGTATTTTATACTTTAGTTAGTATTTAATTGACATTCCTCGTACTCTTCCTTCGGCATGTAAAAAGTTTTAAAAATATCGTATTTTCCGCTATTTAAATTGCATGCTTGTTATGTTTTATTTCCGCTATCGCGAGGGTTGTCACATAGAGGCTAGAGAGGCTATTCAGAAACAGGGTTATTTTTTGTTTGATAACAAACCCTTAATAGTGAAGCATTAGTCTCCTGAAATTGAACTGGTTAAGCATGAGGTTAAATCGGTTCTTGTATGGGTTAAACTTCATATATTACCTTTAAAATTTTTGGGTAAAGGAATTCTTAGGATCTATGGATTGATAGGTGAATTCATTCAATGTTATATGGCTACTGAGGACAAAACCAAAGCACTATATGCCATAGTCTTGATAGAAATCCAACTAGGCATACCTATTCCTGAAAAAGTCAAGTTTTTTTATGAACACGGTAACTTGGTCGTTATACATGTGAAATATGAATGGAAACTCATGGTTTGTGAAAACCGTAAGGGGGTTGGGTATAGTACTGCTGAATACAGTAAAGCAGTGAAAAACAAGCAACCTAATATTAATCCTCCTAAAGTTATGAATAAGGTTTGACAACATAAACATTTGGTTAAAAGGAAAAAGGCAAGAAGAAGCTCATATTGTCACCCAATTAAGCATCAACTAGATTAGGGGATGTAAGTTGAGCATGCATGTGGTTCGCAATAAGGAGGCTTCTTCCTCTGTGGAGCCTTCTTCTACTTCGCCTCTTTTGAGAATTAGTAGACAAGAAGTGGAAGATGGTGGGTATAGAGTTCATAGATTTGGCCAGCATTGAAAGTAATAGACCCCTAATTAGACACTTCTAATTAGTTACTAAATTAAAATAATTTAGTTTTAAGTAGGATCTAGTTACATGCATGGTACAATTAATGAAATAGTCTTAAAGAAAGTACCTCATTTTACCTTAAAATAGAGAAAATGATAATCAACAACTCCTTGTTGATGTAGGATGATGATAGATACTCAAAGTCTTCAAGTGTTCAAGTTAGAACACCTCCTTCCTTGATCCACCCAAGAAGATCACCCGAAAATCCTTATTAATACTAACTAGGTATTAATAAGAACTAACCCTTTTACGACAAAATAATACTATTATTATTACCACACTAGTAATATAGATGTATATTAATTTGCATGTGAATTTTTGTGAAGATGAATCAATAAAGATGATGAATGAGTAATAAGGTTTTGATGATAGAAAAATGAACAACTTTTCTTCGTAATGACTTAAGAGCATGATATTTATAGGCAAAATATGAGTAGAATTTGATTACATGTTCACCATTATGTCATCAAATGGTGGGTGGAAATATTGCTTAACGTTTTGTGGAATTTTCCACCTATTTTAGTCCATTTGTTAATTTTGGGTCTTATTTGACTTTTGATATTTGTCTTACAAATAATAATAAGTCACTCACATAATTATATGACCAATTAACAATTAAATGATACAAATAACAAAATAATATTCACTTAACTTTTAAGTGTTTATTTGACCATTATATCAATATATAATGGGTCATTAAATACACATTTGGCTAATATTACAACTCATTGTAATTATAATTATCCTTTTACCTCCACCTCGTGATTTATATAAATACCTAATGGAATTTAGTAAATTAACCATTAATTATTAAATACCGTCTCATTTGATCATATTATATGATATAAATAATTTATTAGTCAATTATCATACAATTGATTAATCAATCCATTAGGCTCGAGTTCCAAACTCGTTCATCTCAATTAAAACTCACTTAACTAACCATTAGTTAATATTTATAAGGTATTAATTAAACTGTATCATATACAAAAAACTAGTTTTTCTATGGGGCTGCTTCTTATAGATGTGACCGCAAGAGATCAGCTGGACACCGCCGTCATACGACAGTAACGTCAAACTCTAGTCGGTCAACCGTTACCGATATACGTTCGTTGACCAACTGACTATATAAATATATATCCCTGTAACATTCCTCTAATGAGATTTATTTAGTGAAAGCACTATGGTGGAGGACACTTACTCCAACACGCATACCATCCTAGAAGCTTTGAACAACTCCTTTACACCCAAGATAGGAATTAGGACAAGTGGTAATGGTCATCACCAAGTAGAGGGGAATGAATAGGTTTGGGTTTTGGAATGTGAGGGGTTTGAACAATCCCACTAAACAGAGACATGTCAAATGGTTTCTTCATTCCAATTAGGTGGGTTCGTTTGGGCTCCTTGAGACAAAGGTTAAAGCCTTGTCTCTAAATAGTATTGAAGGTAAAAAGGTAGATGGTTGGATCATTAACTACTAATAATAGATTGAACAAAGAAGCTAGGTTTGGATTGTATGGAATCCAAAACTGTTTAACATCAATTTTTATGATTATTCTACCCAATGCATTAATACAATTATTCTGAAAAGCTTGGAGGTGATAGCAGTGATGTGTAGATACCTCAATTCTAGACCTTCCGCCAACCACCCAGTAATGATTGGGTTGCATGTTTGGTACGCGGAACGATTTATGACAGTTCATAAGTTTATCGTCAAGTGATAGCTCAATTACTTGTGTCTACCCCTCGGTCGTCATCTACGTGCAGATACGGTCGTTTTGACAGTCATTAGAGTTTATTTAGAGTGCGGGTCAAAAACCGCTTCATTTTCTATAAACCATCTTTTAAAACCGAGTCTGAAGGCTCGAGAATATTCCGGATATTTTAATATTTCAAAAATTATCTTTTTTGGTAAAATATATCCGTATTTTATTTAAAAGGAACTCGAAATCAACCGCAATTCCATAAAGGAAACGCGGAAATATTTCTTTCAAAATAGGATACTTCTTGGGAAATAACGCAGCAGCTGCTGCACCTCTTCCAAGAGTCGCAGTTCCTGCTGCGCCTCTTCCTTAGTTCGATTTTCCTGTTTCCGGAATATTTCCTAGATTTCTTTCCTAGTTCGAGTTATTCCAAAACTCTTACTATTTTTCCTATAAAAGGAGAGCTTCGTTCTCACTTTTAAGGCATGCGAGTGTTTGCCCTTCTCTTCTCTCTTTGCATTCTAGAGCTTGCTCTAAGCATTTTGACATCTACGTGCTTGATCAATCGATCACGTAAGCTCAGATCCTTCAGGTACCTGTCTCGTTTTGCATGACCGGCCAATTTGATCACTACACTTAATCAATCTTTCAATCGATTTTTCGATCCACTAACGAGGGCGATTTCCTTACATTTGAGTCGAGCTATCACTAAAACGCAACTTAGTTATTTTCGCTTCGTCAACACGTAAGTCTCAGGGTGTAATAATCCCATCTTTTGTATTTTATTTTGTACTTTATTTAATTCATGTAAGATTCATCTCCGATTTATGTCAAACCTTTTTAAAACCTTTTTTAATAGTCTTATTTAAATCACCTTTTTCATATTTAGATTGTTCGTTTTTTTATCCCTAATAATGCAATATTAGCGGGTTTTTGCTATCTTTAGATCAAGATCGTGTCTTTAGAGATTATATCTGTTCATATCTAGTATTTGAATTCTTCTTCGATATAATTTAGTGCAAATTAATCTATTAAATCATCTTTATTCGACTTATAGATCGATAATAAACCGTAAAATCACCAATGAACACAAACTGATCGCGATTCTGGCTTCACAGCCAGAACCTACCTCTATAACCGTAAAATCACCAATGAACACAAATTGCGTATTTAATCAACTATTAATCCTAATATCCCTGATAATCCGTCTTTTAATCTATTTTTCTTTTCTTTTTTTCTTTCAAATCTTTGTTCTGACATATTTCCAACATAGATCCCGAGATCCGTTGTAATCAATGTAATTCTTTTGTAATTTTATCTAGTCATGAATTATTGCAACGATTGTATGATTTAATTGTCTTCTCACATGTAATCAATCTAATTCCTATTTCGACATAATTGATTGCTAAACTACGTGTTCACCAACATAGTCTAAGCTCACATAATAGGGTTAAAACGTGGATGTTGCATAGCATGCATATAACCGACAACATATCGAGTACAGAAGAGTTTCCCTAGTCATTAGTAGAGGCCGCTATCGAGGCGGGCGGGATTTTGTGTTCGATTAAAGAACTTCCTAATACGTACCCTCACCCCTTACTCCAGATCCCCGGGAACATCTGTGTTCATTTGCATCCACGAGAGTCATTCAAGACATAGAATTCTAAGGGTAACAAGTTCTTAGTGATCATGTCATTGCTTTATGTCTTGACATGGCATGAGGTATTCGAAAGGTTCCAACTTCTCGCAAAAGTTGGTGGCGACTCCACAAATGCGTATTTCTTCGTTTCTCACTTTTCAAGCGCGCCCGATCGTGGTTCCTCACGCCATAGCCTGGCACGTGGTCGCGAATCCGTGTATCACAGTTTGGCGACTCCGCTGGGGATATATACACTTACGTGTTACCCAGGGTGAAACTTGAACAAGGTTAGGGAATAGTTTGTAAAACACAGTTATCGGTTTTCATTACTCGACCTTCTTAGGTCGTTTTATTCGGCCTTCCTAGGCCCAACCCAACCCATTTTTACCAATCGTCCTGTCTGGACGGTCCAAATTCTTATCTGGGCCTAAGGATATATAGCAATTGACGTCAACCATACCATGGTACATACTCATGTAAGTATCAAGAGCTTTCACTACTCGAGCAAATGAACTAGGATCCGACCTTACTCATGTTTGGCACTGACCTCTGTACATACCCTTGGTTTAATTGCTTGGTATGGCAACCCACCTTTTAAACCAAAACCATTTTAAATGCACTCAGCATACCGTTATAATGCTTGTATAAATGTCTATAACCCATACGTGGTCACCATTTTTGTAAATAAAACCATGACGAACTTTTCAAAAAGAAAAATCCTTTTCAAAACGGTAAAACATTTTCAAAGGTGGCCTGAAATAGCGCAAAATGAGTCGAAACTCTGCCCAAATGTTCAGTCAAAATCATCTTTGAGTCATCACTCGTACAACCACACTACGGTTGTCTAGGACAAACATTTCAAAACTAGCCATTTTCAAAACTCACTTAGCACAATGGCACACACCCGCTTCCCAATTCGAGTCATTCTCCAATTCGAGTCATCACTCCTACAACCACACTACGGTTGTCTAGGACAAACATTTCAAAACTAGCCATTTTCAAAACTCACTTAGCACAGTGGCAGACACCCACTTCCCAAGTCGAGTCATTTCTGCACTTCGAGTCATCACTCCTATAACCACACTACGGTTGTCTAGGACAAACATTTCAAAACTAGCCATTTTTAAGACTCATTTAGCACAGTGGCACACACCCACTTCACAATTCGAGTCATTTCTTTACTTTGAGTCATCACTCCTACAACCACACTACGGTCGCTTAAGACAAACATTTCAAAACCAGTCATATTCAAAACTCACTGAAACACAGTGGCACACTCCCACTTCACAAGTCGAATCTTTTTTAGTAAGTGTGCTAGAATGGTCGATCATGTTTTAATCCGTCTTCGGTCTCTTACCTCAGTTTCCAAGATGCCGGGAACAAGTCAGGCAGGTGTTCATCAACCCGAGCAAAGCCTAAATGGAATTGCCAAAAACCGAAAAGGAAAAGAGCACATGTACCTTTTTATTAGTCATTTGCTCTACTATTTACCCTTAACTAGTAGAATAGACTCAAAATACTTTAGGTCATATCTCAGTAGTGCAGATTGTAACACCCGGAAATGTACCCTATTTTTCTAGTAGAAATATTTTCACGAAATCTTTTCAGCAAATTTAAGTTTTAATTTAGAATTTAAAGTTTCGAGACGAATTTAGAATTTCCGAGTTCGTATTTGGAATTTCTGTGAGATTTCATGAAAATCCCGTCTTAAGGCGAGTTTGACTTTTCTTGACTTTTGAGTCGAGTTTGACTTTTCTTAAATTTTAAGTCGTCTTTGACTTTTCTTGAAATTTTAAGTCGTCTTTGACTTTTCTTGAATTTTAAGTCGTCTTTGACTTTTCTTGAATTTTAAGTCGTCTTTGAATTTTCTTGACTTTCGAGCCGTCTTTGACTTTCGTTGACTTTCTCCTATATATACTCCCTCATACTCCCTTAACCTAATTTTCATTTATCACAAACTCAAACACAAACCACATTTCTTCCTCTTGAAGAAAACCTTGCCTCCATCCATTTTTTCAATCTTCGAACCTTCGGATCTCCTTCGTTCCTTGGTAGAATTCGCGTAAGTTCGTCTTATTCTTCCCCTCTCATCTTCCTCTATCCGTATTGGTAATAAAATTACCGTCTTTCTCGCTTTTTAAATTATCCGTCTTTCTTAAGGTGAATGATATTCATCTTTTATTATCTAATTGTATATAGGTGGAGACTAGGAAAGCTTAGTAACCGTTTAAAGACGCGAAAAGGTAACGGTGAAGGGTTACTCGGTATCATTTACGTTTTTTACATGCTTTATATGCTAGGACTCGTATTTAGAATACGATAAGTAAGTTAGGAATTATGTTATGGATAATGATTGTTGTTGTTTGATGATTGTTGATGATGAATATTGATTGTTGATAGTTATTAGAAAGGAATTATGAGAATTGGAAATAAAAGGATTGAATTTATGTTGAAGGTTCTCGGATGAATTGGTAACAGAGTGTCTCACGGTCGTGAGATGTCATTTCACGGTCGTGAAACCTCATTTCACGGTCGTGAAATACAAGTCACGGTCGTGACTTGTGCAGTTTCACTGCACTGACCCTTTTTGGTAGAATGCTCATATCTCCTTCGTTACTTGCTTGTTTTGGGTTTGTGACCACTCGTTGGAACCGTAAGAGGATAAGCTATCACCTCGACTTGGAATTTCTGCATTCCCATATCTAGAACTCTAGTTATAACAGTTTGAAGTGAACCCTTGTTTAAGTTAGTTTCCAAACTTGTTGTTTTGGAGAGTTATCTATGTTTCTTATTTATTATGCTTCTTAAACTTGGTCTAATGCTTGGGTATCATGTATTGATTCATGTTTATCATATTTACATTTATATAATGCCATATTCTCATGTTTTGTAACGGTTTGTGATATGTTCCCCTTTGAGTCGGTTTTTACAAATGAGTCGGTTTGAGCACTATTTGGTCTTGTGCTTTGTATTCTCATTCCCTTGGCTACCTTCCCGTTCGTAAGGCTGGAATGTCGGAACGGAGAGGTATCCTACTGCTTAAATGCATGTGTTAGTGGGCATACGACGACGTTGTTGGGAGTTGAACGCTATGCGTTGTTCGACCCGGCCGTCAAATGTTGTGTACTTGCGAGGTGGTGTTATTTGCATGTAGCGTACCGCTTGTTATGAGGCTTGAGCTGTTTTTCCGCCTCTTTCGTGAATTGATCTACCGAATTTGGGGTACTCGGCTATATATTGTAAGCCCGAGTCTTGGATGCGAAATGTTACCGCATGTCGAATCGGAACACGTTATATTCCGAGATCCTGGCCAGGTTTAGACTAGGACCGTATTATTATCGTCGTGCTACCAGGAGGAAAATAGTCTACATATACGAAATGTAGCATCGTGTATGAGTTCAGGGAAATGTTTTATCCCGTGGATGCCTTTTAATCATACTTGCCATGTACACGATGCTAGTGCGTTTCATTTACCGTGAGAATTGTCGTCTTTGTGTCGTTGTCGTTGAATGCGTGATTTCATGATTGTATTCATGGTCATTGCATGACTGACACCGTCATTGTCTTGGTTCGTGAATGGATGATAAAATGTTGGATATTATGTGATCATCGCATGACTTGGCTGGTTTGTCTGTCGAGTCTCAATCTTATCAATCTTATACCGCTAACGGTGAGATGCAAGCCCTAGTGAGCGTATTCGATTGCCTAAGAGTGTCTTTCCCGAGTCGTTGAATAACATGATGGTTACGGATTTGATTTCCACATGATCTTATCATTATATCTCGTATTGCCTATCTATTTTTATCGTAACTCACATGGATATATATATATATGCATGATTTACTTTTGTATTTCCTTATGTGTACGTTTGATGTGATATGGCGGAGAACCGGAGTTACTCCCCACTGACTGTGGCTTTCATGTTTTTCATGAATGAACAGGTTGCTTGCATGGATTGACTTTTTGGATATGATATTTTGGGGTTCGGGTGTGAGCTAGCGGGCGTTGTCCCTGGAAGATTAACCTCTAGACGATTTTAGCTTATTTGCTAAACACTTGTTCTTTGTTTACATTTTGAGAGACTCCGTCTCTTTGTTATTTTCCGCACTTAGTTGTAATATTTTGACACTCCTCGTTTTATTTAACTTGCATGTATAAAAGTTTTAAAAAAACTACCTATTTCCGCAATATAATTCACATGCTTGTTTGTTTATTATTTCCGCATTCGCGAGGGTTGTCACAGTTGGTATCAGAGCTTTATCGCTCCCGACGCACACACGTGAACCCTAAACTTAAACTACTTGACCTTGAAATAATAAATGAGAGATGGGTAGAATTAAGGACCTAAGTTGGTAGTCTTTGGTGTACTTGATGTTTGTTAGGTTCTAACTTGTTTGTTGATTGTGTTGAGTGGTGTTTTGTTTGTTTGTATCTACCGTCTTAAGGTGGATCATTGTATTACCTAGAAGAAGTATCCTCTACCAAGGATTTGAAGATTTACAAGCCTAATTGAAGTGTATTTCTTCCTCATCTATGAATTCTCTCGTCCTTATTGTCTTATGCTCTCTTCCTTCTATCTATGCACTTCTTTCTTTTCCAACTTGTTTGCCTCTTGGAAATTACTCTTGATAGTTCCTCCCTCTTACCATTGGTATCCTTACCTTCCTTTTGTAACATTTTTATGGATGTCATACCCTTTTGTTTGTGGTATATTGTACTTGGTCGGAAGAACTTTGAACTTTGTGGAATATTAGTGTTGGTTAGAATGATTTGTGATTTGAGGAAAATAGTGTAGATCTAAATTCACCCTATATTGATGATTGGTTGTAACTCTAAGGAAAGGTAGTAAGATAAGTTTGATGATTTTAGTGCTTGATGCTTGTCATGACAAATGTGTAAATAGTTAATGATATTCGATGGTGTAAGGTCGAATGAGTTGGCTATGACTTCTTAACTCAATTAGTAATTTAGTCTTTTGGACTTAGAAGTTTAGTATTGTTTGGAAGACCATGCTTATGATAGATCTAATTGGTGTAAATAAGAAGTTTTGAATGATATCTTAAGGTGCGAATTGCTTTTGAGATTTAGTGACGTCTTGTGGTTTCATTTTGTGTGTTTGTGAGTATAGGCTTGGTGGAAAAGCTTTTGGCTATAATTCTTGGATTTAAAAATATGATCTTATCTTATGGTATCGGAGACTTGTTTGAAGTAGTAAGGTTTCGTTGTGAGTTGAACCATATTACTTGAGGATTATAGATATAAGCGAGGTTCGATGATGTAATCTATGATGGAAATACCTTGGGATGTTAATGATGATGTTTGACTTGAGGTCGTACTTTGATAATAATGAACTCGTGGGCTATAGACTTGAAAATGACCGAGTATAAGAGAGTATTTGTTAGTCTTTCAATTAAAGAAACCTTTGAGGTTGTGTTGAATATTTGAGCTAAAGGACTGTTATTATACTTGAGTTACAATTCCGCAATTGGGAATCCGTGTGATATGAAAGGATGGATGAATTGGGTTGTAGTCGATTTATCAAGTCTAGGTGTACCTTACTTTGATGATTGCTCGTGGTATGATGGTCCCTTGTAAGAGGCCTTTGTAAAGGAATAATTAAGTTGTTTTATTATCGCATTAAGTTTGAAAGGAGAAATTTTGTGGATTAAACCTTAAACCATTACCCGTGCCATTGTCCCTTTTCATTTCCATTCTTGAATGCTTTTGTAAAGATTGATCTTTAAGAAATCGCATACTCGTATCTTATTTCTTACGCGGATATCGTCATAACTCTACTATCTGCTTTGTCTCTTTCTTGGCCTCGTTATTTTCAGCGTTCCTCTCTTATAATCTCGTGCCTGATTTTATTCTCGTGTTCTCCTTGAGATTTCTTATCGTTTCCTATCTCGTTGCCGCTTCATCTTTTCCTTAGTGGATTGGATATTCCGTTTGTAAGGCTCAGAGAGTAAGAGTAATGTATTTTGTAATTCTTTAGTTAGAAGATGTGTCTTTGGATTGAGCAAAGTTCAGGTTGTATTTGATCATGAGAAATAAGACTTAAGCTCTAGGATGAATCATAATAGTGATAATGTATCCTCTCTTGGTGATGTTAGATTCGGAGTTTGGTATTGTAGTGTTGTTTTGAGAATTGAGTTGATCATGATAATAGTTTGTTGATGTTGGGTATGATAACGGTTGCTTGGGATATCATTTGGGAATTAGATGTCTCTAATTGGTGGATTCTAAAAGAGACTTTGCTTTAGGGTAATTGAGTTGGTACCCAAAGTTTGAGGAGTTTGTCATCAATGAAAATCGATTCATTTTGAGTTTTAGATGAAATAGATGATTTGAATGGTTGTTTGATTTCCAAGTGACTGGTCATTTGCGGTTTGGGATTAGTAATTCTCTTTTATTCTTAAGGAATCATAGTTTGAAATTGAGAAATGTTCGTTGCAAGCTTTGGATAATGAATGCTCGGTTGTTATAGATTATAGAGTTAGAATGGTGAACCCATTTATCTTGAGGATTAGTAACCTTCGTAGTTTGCTAATGTGGCTATTTATGTTTGAGGCTTCGAGCGTAGTAATGATCGAATTAAGGATGTTATGGCATATTAAAGGATTCTTATAACCGATAATGGATTGTGGATTTTCCGTTGTCGTGAGACTTAAGATGAGTTTTCTTTGGTTAGTGGTCTCAGATAGAGTTTGATGAATCTAAGGATTTTATAGTACGTTAAAGGACCTCCCCTGCAGATTTCAATCTATGGACCCTAGACGATGCTAATTTGGTTTGAATGGTTATGTTGATGACTTGAGGTCTCGTTATTATGGAATATTTCAGTAGAAATCTAATGATTGAGAATGATGAATTGCAAATTGGGTAAATTGAATTCTCTTGAGGAATTGGTTTATTATTAGAGTTGTGATGTCGAATTCTTGTAGATCTTCCTGCCGATTTTATTGTCGTCTTCCTATCCCTAGGAGTGCGATTTGTTTTGTTTTTGCGTGTTTTGTATACATTTTCATTCACTAATTTGTGTTTGTGATGCTCGCGTCGCTCTATGTACGTGTAATGTGTTCTTATTTTGATTTGATCTTTGAGAAAACCTTCGAATTTCCATATTGTATTTCTAAAATTAACTTTTCAAAGAAGTCCAAAGATATATTTTGTACCTTCTTTTTGGAGAAAATAGACTTCTTTTGCTTTTATACCTGGATTTTGCGTTTGGTTGGATGTTTGGACTTGTTATTGGAGACGTCTGGTGACTAGTCCTGCACATACTAACGTTTGTTTTGAACTTCGATTTCACTATTTCGACTTTAATTTGATTTGGATAATTAGAGTTCTCGTTCGCGACGAGCATTCTTGTGATCCGTAAATAGAGTTTCGCTCTAATGAAAATTCTTCTTTAAACCGTTTTCTAGATGAACTTCGTTTCATAAATGTTTCCCTTATAAAAGTTTTCGTATTAATTTTGAAAACCGATTCTTATCCTTATAACTTTTCTTTTCTACTCTCAAGTTTCGAGGACGAAACTTTTTAAAAGGTGGGGTGATTGTAACACCCGGAAATGTACCCTATTTTTCTAGTGAAAATATTTTTACGGATACTTTTCAGCAAATTTAAGTTTTAATATAGAATTTTATGTTCCGAGTCGAATTTAGAATTTCCGAGTTCGTATTTGAAATTTCCGCGAGATTCCATGAGAATCCCGTCTTAAGGCGAGTTTGACTTTTGTTGACTTTTGAGTCGAGTTTGATTTTCTTGACTTTTGAGTCGAGTTTTGACTTTCTTGATACTTTTGAGTTTGTTTTTTTTGACTTTTTCTTGAATTGTAAGCCGTCTTTGACTTTTTCTTGAATTTTGAGCCGTCTTTGACTTTCGTTGACTTTTCCACTTACTCACCCTACATATACTCCCTCATAACCCTAACTCCCTCACAACTCAATCTTCTTCTTCCTCACCATAAACACCAAAACCTAGCTTCCATTTCTTCCAAGCTTAGATTCGTCATAGTTCGTTCATTTCTCGCTCAAATTCTCGTAAGTTCGTCTTATTCTTC
>JAIUZE010069071.1:0-19026 GCA_022085475.1 Heliosperma pusillum
AAATGGATCTGAATAATTAGGTTATTGGCTTGAAATCTCGTGATTATGGAATATTTTTGTAGGATTTCTGATGATTGAAAATGATGAGTTGCAAATTGGGTAAACTGCATTCTCTTGAGGATTTGGTTTATTAGTAGAGTTAGTGATGTCGAATTCTTGTAGATCTTCTTGCCGACTTCATCGTGATTCTTCCTTTCCCTAAGAGTTCGATTTGTTTCGTTTTGCGTGTTTTGTATATATTTTGTTACCCTGAACTGTGTTTGTGATGCTTGAGTCGCTCTATGTTCGTGTAATGTCCTCTTATTTTGACTTTATCTTTGAGAAAACCTTCGAATTTCCATGTTGTATTTCTAAATTAACTTTTCAAAGAAGTCTAAAGATGGATTTTGTACTCTCTTTTTGGAGAAAATAGATGTCTTTCGCTTTTATATTTGGATTTTGCGTTTGGTTGGATGTTTGGACTTGTTATTGGAGACGTCTGGTGACTAGTCCTGCGCTTATTAACGTCTGTTTTGAATTGATTTGATTTTGATAGCTAGAGTTCTCGTTCGCGGCGGGCTCTCTTGTGATTCGTGAATAAAGTTTCGAACTTACAAAAAATTCCCTGAAACTGTTTTCAAGAAGAACCTCGTTTCATAAATGTTTCCCTTGTAAAAGCTTTCGTGTTGATTTTGAAAACCGATTCTTGTGTTTGATACATTTGTTTTCTACTCTCAAGTTTCGAGGACGAAACTTTTTAAAAGGTGGGGTGATTGTAACACCCGCAAATGTACCCTAATTTTTATAGTAAAAATATTTTACGGATACTTTTCAGCGAAATTTAGTTTTAGTTTAGAATTAAATTTCCCGTGTCGAATTTAGAATTTCCGAGTTCGTATTTGGATTTTACGCGAGATTTCAAGTGAATCCTGTCTTAAGTCGTCTTTGACTTTTCTTGACTTTTTCCACTCACTCTCTTCATATACTCCCTTTAACCTAATTTTTCCTCACAACTCATTTCTTTCTTCATCACTAAGAAATCAACCAAAACCTTGCTTCCATTTTTGATCCATCTTATAATCGCCATAACTCTTTCATTTCTTGCTCAAATTCACCAAGGTTCGTCTTATTTCTTCCCTCTCATCTTCCTCTATCCGTATTGGTAATAAAATTACCGTCTTTCTCGCTTTTCAATTTATCCGTCTTTCTCAAAGGTGAATTATATTCATCTTTTGTCGTCTTTGTTTATGTGGAGACTTTCTAGACCCCGACAAAGTTTACTATCTAGTGGAGGAAGGCTTAGAAATCGTTTAAAGACGCATAAAGGTAACGATGAAGGGTTACTCGATATCATTTACGTGTTTTACGTGTTTTCCATGTTAGGAATCGTATTTAGAATATGACTAGTAAGCTTAGAAATTGTGTTGATGATAATACTTGTTGTTTGTTGAGAATTGATATGAGAATTGATGATTTATGATAATAGTTGATGATGGTTGAGTTTAGAACAAAATGAAGATGTCTTGACCCAAGTCACGGTCGTGAAACTCATGTCACGAGCGTGAAATAGTGGCTGACCAAATACCCTTGCGTAACAGACAGTTTCACGAGCGTGAAATGTAAGTCACGGTCGTGAAACTCATGTCACGAGCGTGACATATAAGTCACGGTCGTGACTTGTGCAGTTTCCCTTTTCGTAAAATGATCATATCTTCTTCGTTACTTGCTTGTTTTGGGCTTGTTACCTACCGTTGGAATCGTATGAGGATAAGCTATCACCTCAACTTGGGATTTATGCATTTGCATGTCTAGAACTCTAGTTATGACAGTTTGAAGTGGACCCTTGTTATAGTTAGATTCCAAACTTGTTGTTTTGAGATAAGATCTATGTTTCCTATTTATTATGCTTCTTAAACTTGGTATAATGCTTATGTATCATGTATTGATTCATGTTTATCATATTTACATTTATATAATGCCCTATTCTCATGCTTGGTGACGGTTTTTGATATGTCCCACTTTGAGTCGGTTTTACAAATGTTACGGTTTGAGTACTATTTTGTTATGTGCTTTGTACTCTCAATCCCTTGGCTACCTCCACATTCGTAAGGCTGGAATGTCGGAACGGGGATGTATCATATTGCTTAATTGCATGTGTTAGTGGGCATACGACGACGATGTTGGGAGGCGAACGCATTGCGTTGATCGACCCGGCCGTCAAATGTTGTGTACTTGCGAGGTGGTGTTATTTGCATGTAGCGTACCGCTTGTTATGAGGCTTGTGCTCTTTTCCGCCTCTTTCGTGAATTATCGACCGAATTTGGGTACTCGGCGTCTATGATTGACCGAGTCTTGGATGCGAAACGCTTATCGCATGTCGAATCGGAAAATGTTTATTCCGAGAGTCTGGCCAGGTTTAGACTAGGACCGGATATTTATATCGTCGTGCTACCAGGAGGAAATTAGTCTACATATACGAAATGTAGCATCGTGTATGCGTTCAGGGAAATGATGTATCCCGTGGATGCCTTTTAATCATACTTGCCATGTACACGGTGCTAGTGCGTTTCATTTACCGTGAGAGATGTAGTCATTGTGTCGGTGTGTTTGAATGAATGATTATATGATTGATCATTGAATGACTTGGCATGGTTTGTTTGTCGAGTCTCAATCTTATCAAACTTATACCGCTAACGGTGAGATGTAAGCCCTAGTGAGTGTATTCGGTTGCCTAAGAGTGTCTTCCCCAAGTCTTTGTATAACATGATGGTTACGGATTGTACTTCATATGCTCTTATCATTATATATTGAATTGCCTATCTATCCTTATCGTTGTTCACATGTATATCTATATATGCATGCTTCTACTTTTGTATTTCCTTTTATGTACGTTTAATGTGATATGGCTGGGAGAACCCGGAGTTACTCCCCATTGACTGTGGCGTTCATGTTTTTCATGGATTAACAGGTTGCTTGATTGGATGGCTTTTTGCTTGTGGTATTTTGGGTTCGGGTGTGAGTTAGCGGGCGTTGTCCCTGGATGAAACACCTCTAGACGTTGATTAGCTAGTTGCTAATAACTTTGTTGGTGGTTAACATTTTGAGAGACTATGTCTCTTGTTGTATTTCATACTTTAGTTTGTAATATTTGACACTCCTCGTATTTTCTATTTGCATGTAAAAAGTTTTAAAAACACCGTATTTCCGCTAATTAAATCACATGCTTGTATGTTTTATTTCCGCATTCGGGAGGGTTGTCACAATATAGGCCATATGGCCGGATGACTTAAGCTCCAAGAGGGCTCAATTTTGCTTATTTTATTCTTTTGTAAGAAGGTAGAGTATGGGTTAAGTAATAATGATTAAAGCTAGGATGATATATCACTATCAACATAGTGAATTGTGTGTTAAGAAAAGAATAACACACATGCATCTTCCATGTGCACAAAACCGGTTCATTGTGACTTATAATGGTCCATTTTGATTTTTGATATTTGTCCCACAAATACTTATTAATCACATGTTTAATTATCTTGTATAATTAAGTGTTAATTTGATCATATAACAATTATATGACACAAATTAATAAACAATATGTACTTAACTTTTAAGTGATATTTTACCATTATATCAATATATAATGTGTCCCACAATGCCCAGTTAATTTATTTTACAACTCTTTGTAAATATAATTAACTAATTACCTCTATCTCAAAATATATGCATAACCTCAACTTATTTAATGAATTAACGATTAATCACTAAATAAAATCTTATTTAATCGTATTAAAATATGACGTAAAATTTATTCAGTTAGTTATCGTATAATTGACTAATAAACTTAAGTGGAATGAGTTCCTAACTCAACTTCCAATAAATAACTCTCGTAACTAAACGTACATATCAAATATATGTAATGCCCTAATTAAACTGTATCGTATACAAATAATAAGTATTTTATTTGGGTCTCATCCTATAGGTGTGACCTAAAGGGATCAGTTGATCACCGCCGTCATACGACAATAACGTCAAACTCTAGTCAGCTGAGCATTACCGATTTACGTTAATCAACTGACGTGGAGTATCAAAATATACTAATACTGCCACGTATATTCCAAATGAGTTTTATTATATAAATGCACTATTGTGGAGGACACTGATCCAACAATCTCCCACTTGTCTGATACAAGTTCTGCATGTAGCAACACAATTGTGGAGGACTCCTCCTCCTACAATATCTCCCACTTGTCTCGACAAGTTGTGTGCTACCGATTCTCTTGTCTCTTTTGTGTCACATCCTTCCACTCATTGCAAGGTGTCTTACAGGTCGCACTTGCAATTCAAAATTATAAATATAGTGGTTTTCTCGATCTGGGAGAGTAACTGCCTGACCGGAAAATCTACCAGAGATCTCTTCCGAGCGTGGCCACGCATTTCCAGTTACTACTTCTCGAGTGGCCCGAAGATGTTAATACCCAATGTGGGTAGACAATTCCTGTTGACCCATCTTACACTGTATAATGCAGATCACCATGACCTTGAAGATGCCCATCGGCCTCCTTTCACGGCACGACCTAGGACAAAAACCAACGTCAATCGGAAACTACACCGACTCAGGTAAATGGTCGCCAGTCTAAAGAATCGACTCATAGGAATAAAATAGAAATCCCCGCCACGACCAGGCTTCAACAATTTTGATAAGGGACTCTATAATGGTCACTGCCCGACAGAGTGTCTCAACAGTTTGTCTATGTAAACGACCAGTCATCTCCATGACCCCATGGTGCTGAACCAACCATCAATTGACTTACAATCTAGTCACTTCGAGACGTCACCTCAAATGAATGACTAGGGACAAAACACTAAGTTCATCCAGTTCACTTGAATTGGGTTCAACCTTTCTTTCAACCAATTCGGATAAACAAAGTATTAAAATTTAGTCAAACTAAATAAAGGAGTTTTTATTGAAATTCTAACAATGAATGCGATTATCAAATATCTGGAAAAATTGATACGCTATCAATAATTTGATATCTCATAATCTCTAGCAATTCAGGTACATATTTCAATCCCAATTGAAATGACATGATTATCATGTTCAGCCTGCAAAAGGTATGGCTAATGGATTAGCAATACTTGCATCTTACCCATCTTTCTGATTGCTATTTTCCTTTGTCTTCGTAATCTCATATTACATAAAACTTTCTGAGTGCGTTTCTAGGTTTGAATCTAGACTTACGACTCTTGGCCTAAAGGTAGCTCTCACTGTTTTACCAGTATCATGGGATAGGATATACAACTATAAGAACTACTTCTAGTCCCTCAAATACTGTCGAATCCAAGCTACTTTCATATGCATCATCATATGATGCAATGTACTCCATTTCCGTTGTGAAATCCGCAATGATAAACTGCCTGGAACACTTCCAGCGGATACATGACATTTATTTTTGGAAATGTCACTCCTACTTGGAACCTTTCCAATAGTCCTTTCTTGCTTGGTACTTTTCCAACAGATAAATCTTTTTATAAAATACAGCCAGTTCGTGATTTCAAATCACCTTAATCAGTTTGGAAACTGAAGTTTGTGTAACCCTTTACACGCAACTCACTGTAAGCTCTAAACACATGGAACATATCTTTAGTCCTTCTCAAGTACTAAACGATGTTCTTTATGGCTATCAAATGACTCTCACTTGGATTTGATTGCAAACAATTTGTCATGCTCAAAGCATGCGAAATGTCGGATTGAGTATACATCACAGCGTATATAATTGACCCCGTAGCGGAAGCAAAAGGAATCAATTATCATGTGTTCAAATTCCTTGAACTAATCAAAGATCTTATCAACATAAAACTTTTGACTTAATGCTAATACCCTTTTAGATTTATCTCCATAAATCCAGATATCTAAGAGATGTATTCTACTTCTCCAAAATCATCTAAATGATCAATATGTCTCCATATAGAAGACTGATTCACACCACATTACTTCCACTAAACTTCATGTATCAACATAATTCCTCGAGATGTCGAGAAATATTTTATGACATGATTGACACACTAATTCCAACTCTTTAGTTCTTACTTAAGATTTTCTCTTAAATTTGCACATTATCTTAGGATTGATTGGATCGATCAACCTTGTGGTTGATATCTACTCCCTCCGTCCCGGTCATTTGTTTACCTTTCATTTTGGCACAATTATTAAGAAAATGGTAGGGGACCTCTTGTGGATGTGCTTGGTGAATGACATGTGGACAAAAGTCCCATTAGGTGATCAAATTACTCATAGGTTACCATCCAAATATAGAAAGGTAAACAAATGAATGAGACACCCTAAAATGGAAATGGTAAATAAATGACCGGGACGGAGGGAGTAATATTCAACCTCTTCTAGAATCGCATTCAAGAAGGCGGTTCTTGAGATCCAATTGCCATCATACTATTATGATATGCTTTAATCGCTAAGTATTTTCGAATGGATCAAACCATTGAAATTGGTGTAAACTCTTTGCCTACCAATTTATCTTTGAAAACATTTTAATGTTCATGCATGCAGATTTTGATATTAAAAATCAATTTACACTGAAGAGGTCGTACTTCTTCGAGTAAAACTTATCAGGCCACATACACGGCCATCGTGCATGGAGTCCATTACGAATCGCATGACTCTAAGCCATAGCATGAAGTTGGGATTAGAAACAGTCTTTTATAAGTCACAGGTTATTTACTTTTAAAAAGTAATACGAATTCATCACTATCAAAGAGTGATAAAATTCACCTGACCTCCTAGGTTCCGAAGAAACAATTTCTGAACAAGCAATGAGGAAACTTTTTCCGGATCATAGGCTCAGTTTGTTGCTCTTTAAAAACAAATTTCCACTCTGTCTTATCAAGAAAAAATCGTATTTTTATTGAAAGACAGCATCACGAGCCACAAACGCTTTGTTCTCGTGGTAAATGAAGGATTATTGAGCACTCGTTTCATTCTGATAATTTACAAATTAGGTATGCTACCCATCCATATCTTATATGGAATAAGATATGACTATTTTAAATGTGTTTTGATATGGTGGGAAATGAAATAGTAGACAAAATAATAAAAGCCCAAGGTTAGTCAAGTGACTCAGTGTAACTTGACAAAGACAAAACCATATTGTATAAGGTTCTGTTTCTCTATTCAACAACACCTTATCTCATAATGTGTGTTAGAGAAGCTAACTCGTGAAACTATTTCACAATACTTTTGGTGAAAATCAAAGTCAATACTTAGATATTTTACGATTTGGTTGTAAGTCCTCTATCTAATACTCTTGGTGGTTAACTACTTCACATTGAGGTTCTTTGGAATTTTCAAAGATTTCTCTTAGCACCTCATTAAGTAGAATCAAACACAATATCTACTTAAATCGTTGGTAAATAAAGTGAAGTAGTCATAACCATCTCTGGTTGTGATTGTTTTTTAACCACACATAAGATCCTTATGTTACAGGGCCAATAACTCACTAGTTTGATTTCCTTTTCATTAAAAAAGGGCACGAATCATCTTGCCTTGAATACAAGATTCGCACACACCATAAGATTCAAAATCAAATGTTTTAGATGTGCTACACAATCCAGAATTAAGATTAGATTTGAGTCACCAATTTTGAGCCTTTTACAATCTATATGACAAGTAATTTCTAGTTTTAGGTCAAGAATATAATTACCTTTGATTGGTATGGCATAACCATTGACCAAGTATAGGTATAAAAAGGAAACAATGCTTGTTCTATTCACAAAAGTGAAACACTTGTGTCGTACACTAAGGTTGATACTATATTCTTATTTAGAGGTCGTGTACATAATAACTTTTATTAAAGTATACCTCTAAATCCAAAACTAGATTGATCACATTATAACTTTTATATGTCTCTATAGAAATAAAAACTACAATAGTTCTATTTCCCTTGTAAGTCGACATTTAATCATGGCTAGTCGTCGCACGAATCATTATTATATGCATTGAATACATTGATGAGAACCATAATAGGTATCTAATACCAAAAAATTGCATTTAGCAAAATAAATGTCGATCATATAGATATCATGGATGAAAGAAGTACTTTTAGGTGTAGTACACCCAATTTCTATTTCTCCAAAAACTTGGGACATATTCTTTTCTAGTGTCCTACACTGTAATAATAGAATCATCAAAAGTTGGTTTCGACACCTTGCTTGGTTTTGACTTTACTATTCAAAATAGTCTTGCCTTTTTCCCTCGCCTTGTGCCAACATCGTGCCAACCTACTCTTGAACCTCGTCCTATTCTTAACAATCAAGAATAAAACATCTTTCTTAGAGCTCCCACTCACTTTCATGAATCTCTATTTAGACCAATAGATTAGAAATATAATGAAAACTATTCTTCATTTCATTTATGGTTTTACCTTCAAAAGGATAAACCTTTCATGAAGTGACTACGTTATTTGGTTATTCACGATTTTAAATAAATTGATTAACCTAGTCGTCCCGACTGATTTGGCCTCTTTTGAAGTAGGCCTCGATAAGGAGCATTATGACGACATACCAAAAATTACAAATATTTTCTTTGGAGCAAAAAGATTGATGTCACGTTGTTATAAGAAGACGTCACAAAAATTCAAAACGTTTTTTACTAAGTGTGACTTATTTGTATACTCTTCATAAGAGACATTTGCAATGGTGAATATGAGGATCAAAAGTAAAAATTCATTTCGTCTTTAACTATGGTGGTTTAAACAGAGATTTAAATCGCAATAAAAAAAAGTTACCATATAAATTAATGGAAACTCCTTTCCACAATTGAACGGATTTACAAGTTTGTAGAAGAATAAAATATTTGTCATTACACGAATAAAATAAATATCAACGGAAAATAAACATTCATTGCTTATACATAATTCAATTGTAAAACAATTTTAACAAGTCACTCATATAATGACCCCTCACGAAATTATATAAGTGATTCTGAGACCCGCATTTTAGATAAAAATGAACATGTTATGCCACTTTTATGTAATAAACGGTAAATCAACATTTTGACTAATTCTACCACTAGAACTCTCGGTCGACGGATTTCTACCAAATTCATCTCCTAGCCCCGGGACAACGCTTATCCTGTTGAGTCCAACCCAATTTAGGCGTGTGATCGCATCACCCTACTTTTACCCGAGGTAAAAAGGTTCCACGTTGCGGTTGCCCTAATGAACACGGGGTTCATAGGTGCTTCAATTGGTAAGGCTAAATCTCAATTTCTTTTAAGTTATGTGAGAGATCTTGTCAATTTTGTTATTAATTACCTATAAGTGAACTAAATCGGTGAATTTTGAATAACGTTGAATTGACAATAGAGAAATAAAAATGCATGTTGGTGATTTTGGCATGAGCGAAAACATAAAGCAAGCAAATAATAAATCCTAGTATGGCCACCTAGCTAATCTAATTAACTAGACGATTACAAAATCGGAAACCAACTCTTTGGCCCGTTGCCTCTTCATGGAACTTCAAAAAAAAAAAGCACCGTCTTTTGGAACACCGACTTCGGGAATCTTCGTTTTCATAATAATTAATTACAAAAAGATACAAATAAAATTCCTATTATACATTTGATCTAAAAATGAAATTAGATTATTAAAAACGGCGATACGAGATCGGAAATAAAATTACAATCGAATCGGTATTCCCTTACATTACGGGTAATACCGATTAAAATAATCTAGGCCATACTAGGTACAACTTGCATGAAAAATTAAATAAATGACATTCATTCATTCAACAATGATGACAAAATATATAAAATGCTGGAAAAAAAAAAATCATACCAAAACCGCCCTTAATACTTCTCATGCTCATTCTAGCTCGGTTTTATGGATTTTATCGATTTTTAACCATTAAAAATCAATAATTAACACTTAAATCGTATTTAAGCTCAAACTAATTGTCTAAACTGATTTAGAACTCAAAATTAGTCCCCACTAATTTTTTTTATATTTAATTATTTTGAATTGATCGTATTTGCTAAATGTAGAGGTTTAATCATAACATTTATGAAATAAACCCAAAATAAAATATAAACATCATAAAAATTTGAAACCAAAAAAATTTTACATTCTGGAACATTTCCAGGAACTCTAAAAAGCAGAAAAGTTGCCCAAAAATTTTGAATTAATTTTATGAACAAATAGACTTGTAATTATCGATTTTATCAAATAAAAACCAATAAATATAGTAAAACAGTGAAACAAGTTATAAAATTTCACCAAGATGATATAAATTATATTATAAAATTTACCAAAAATTTTAAATACCATAAAAGGACGTTTCAATTTTATGAACATAATAATCTCACTTTATTGACTTTTATATCATAAAAATCAATAATCATGCAAAACTTAATTAAAAATCATGAAATTTTATATACAGTATTTACAACATACATGTGAGATCATATAAAAATTTCATGACCAGAATCAACATGAAACTATCTTTAGTTAACTTTTAACAGAAAAAATGCATATTAATATGATTTATACGCCATACATCAAATCAAAATAAATAGCAAATTAATCCCTAAAATCATCAAATTTGACCACAACCATTTTGAGGTCAGTAGGTATGCATGCAAATCAAAATTTCGTGCAAACCAAATTTTAACACAAATTTTCAATTTTACCCAAGTTATCGTATAACTCGATTTTAATACTTAAAATCAACATGCATGTAACAATTGAGCTCTGATACCACATGAAAGTCCTAGACCTCTAATTACACTCCTCTAATTAGTTCATTAAATTACCTTAACTTAATGATTTAGGATCTAGTTATCATGCATGCAAATGTAAAAGCATAAAATAAAAGATAAGACGAAAATATCCTTACATTGAGAATTTTCGGTTCAATATGGGCACAATAAGAACTCCTTCTTATTGTTCTTGAGCATGAAATTAATGGATGATCCTCCATAAAACAACCTCCAAAGTAGAAGGTCTTCGTCTTGTTGCACCCAAGAATCAACCCAAATAATCTTAGCTTATTATTAACTAGATAATAAGTAAGAAATAATACTACTAATATTGATGTATTACTACACTAGTAATATGAAGAGAATATTAGTGTATATGAGTGTTTAGAGAGAAGTTGATTTAGAGATAGAAGTAAGAAAATAAGCAAGTGAAGTAAGCATGCAAAATTGAACAACTTTTGTTCAATATATAGGCCATATGGCCGGATGACTTAAGCTCCAAGAGGGCTCAATTTTGCTTATTTTATTCTTGTATAAGAAGGTAAAGTATGGGTTAAGTAGTAATGATTAAAGCTAGGATGATATATCACTATCAACATAGTGAATTGTGTGTTAAGAAAAGAATAACACACATGCATCTTCCTTGCAAATAACCGGACCATTGTGACTGATAATGGTCCATTTTGATTTTTGATATTTGTCCCACAAATACTTATTAATCATATGTTTAATTTTCTTGTATAATTAAGTGTTAATTTGATCATATAACAATTATATGACACAAATTAATAAACAATACGTACTTAACTTTTAAATGATATTTTACCATTATATCAATATATAATGTGTCCCACAATGCCCAGTTAATTTATTTTACAACTCTTTGTAAATATAATTAACTAATTACCTCTATCTCAAAATATATGCATAACCGCAACTTATTTAATGAATTAACGATTAATCACTAAATAAAATCTTATTTAATCGTATTAAAATAAAACGTAAAATTTATTCAGTCAATTATCGTATAATTGACTAATAAACTTAAGTGGAATGAGTTCCTAACTCAATTTCCAATAAATAACTCTCGTAACTAAACGTACATATCAAATATATGTAATGCCCTAATTAAACTGTATCGTATATAAATAATAAGTATTCTATTTGGGTCTCATCCTATAGGTGTGACCTAAAGGGATCAGTTGATCACCGCCGTCATACGACAATAACGTCAAACTCTAGTCAGTTGAGCGTTACCGATTTATGTTAATCAACTGACGTGGAGTATCAAAATATACTAATCATGCCACGTATTTTCCAAATGAGTTTTATTATATAAATGCACTATTGTGGAGGAAACTGACTACAACACAAGGAAGGGAAGCGGAAATGAAAGGATGGTTGAGAGTTTCCCTCCCAATATTCCTTTAATTTAAGGGAAAACTTTTTAGCTTGTAGGACATAAATGGATGGAAAAATGTCTCCCTTCTAATCCCTCCTCTCCAATCCCCTTTATCCAAATAAAGGGTTAGTAATAAACTTGTCAAATTGACCCGACCCTAAAAACCGTCCTGACCCAACCCATTTTTCTAGGTCAAGACCCGATAATTTTGACCCGGCGACCTGTTTGACTTAAACCCGAAATGACCTGATATTTTAGGGTCGACCCGTTGGGTCAAAGGTAAATACAAAATTTTATTTAACATTTGGTCTTGCTTCAGATAGGGCTGAGCAAAAATACACGATACGGTTTTAATATACGGATACGATACGGTATACGGTTTTAATTAGATGAATTTCCGGGTACACGATACGAATTTCCAGGTATACGATACTGTTTTTTAAAAACCGTATCGGCTCCGGGTCGGGGAAAATCAAAACCGGGTATACGAATTTTAACACGTTTTAATTAAAAATAACAAAAAAAAAGTTGTATGTAGAACTTTGGGTTTGATATTGACTATTTGTATGAAATTTTGTAGGCCAATCTTTGGATGTGAAACTTGCAATGTATGTATCTACTTTGTGGGTGTCAAAGTTTTATGTGAAGCGATGAAAGTTTGCATTTTGGCATCTTTAAACTAACTTTGCAAGAAATTCTGTTTCGTAATAATAGGCCTAATAGATTATATAGGCATCCTAGTAAGGATCCGTTACTAATTTTGTGAAATCAAATTTTGAGTTTTGACCATTATTAATTAAACCGGATCCGGGTACACGGTTTTCGAGTACCCGGTTAAACCGGGTCATATCTGGGTATTCATTTTCTGCCTTAAAAAAACAGGGTACCCGATTCGGTTATTTAAACCGTATTGGGTACCCGGTTTTGCTCACCCCTAGTCATAATACTATTATAAATATTAAAATGAAGTTTCATTGGTTAAAATCGTCTCTAATTAATAGTTACATTTTCAAAATAGTATTTCCTAATCAAAATAGTATTAAGTCAAGTGATTAGACATTAAATCAAAGCAGCCTGACCCAAAATGACTCATACGCGAAAGTGACTCGACCCGAAATGACGGGACAGCAAGTCAACCGAAATGACTCGACCTCAACTGAACCGACCCATACCCGACCCGATAGACCATTTACCACCTCTATGCGTGACTGGACAAAAGTCGTATGACCCATTATTCAATTGATCATCGAAAGTCTCAAATATCATTTACCTTCAGATATCTGTCGTGAAATATGTATAAAGTATTTATTTATGCTCCTTTTTAGCAGTAGTCAAATAATTTAATCTTTGATATTACAGGACCCTAACTATCGAATAATTCAACATACACGTGTGATATTCAGTCTAATAGCAGTAATAATGATTCAAGGAACTGATAGAAATAATGACCATAAACACGCAGTCGTAATTCAATTGTATGCTTAATTTCTTCCTAAACCCAAATAATGATCAACGAAATCAATTAATAGGATAAATGTTGCTACTTTAATTTAGATATCAAGGAAACTAAGTTAATAATCTAAATTAGCACAAGATTAATAATTATTAACACTATTGATCATATAATGAAAGTGAATAATAATCAAAGGCATAAAGAACAGGAAATTAAAACAATATTTGAAAGATAAAAGGTAAAGACAATCTAATAATCGATTAATCAGTAGCTTCAATAGTTGAACCAAGAAGAGAGGACTAGTTCCTGATACTAGATCTAGCATAATTAGACTTTTTTCATTCCAAGAAGCATAAATGTTATATAAAACCTACAAATTATGCTTATATAATGATTAGTAATAAACTAGATTAGGAAAGTAAGTAGTAGTGGTGGTGGTGGTGGAGAAAGAGGGAAAGGGCTTCTAGGCGATTTGAGCGTTTGTGAGGGAGTGTGTTGCCTTGCCTAGTGACGTCATCTTAGGGAGGTCGCCACCACTATAGAAACATTAGACCTCACATCGCCAGTCGTCGGTGGTTGGTTTGGGTGCTAGGGTTGTCTGTCGCTTTCATGTTGTCGGCTGTCTTTTTTGGGTGGTTACCGTCCTATCCTTCCCACCATTAATTGCGGTCGTTGGTTGTTGGCAATTATTGCTTTAGGATTTCCTTATTTTGTTGCGTTTAGGATTTTTCGTGTTTTCTTTTCTTTTTTGGGTGCCAGGCCGAAGGTAGTGTTGGTCCTCGTCGTTTGATTTGGAGGCATCTGTGCCGTTCTCCTATATATATATATATTGTTAGTGCATGTGTCTTTGGTGTTTCGTGGGTGCCCCTACTTGAGTGGTGTCGTTTTTGCCGTGGAAGTTCTTATTTTGTTGGTGCTCGTACTTTGCTGCCATCGGCTTCTTTAATGCCACCAGCTTCGTTATCGGTCATGGTGCTCCTTCTTGAGTTACTTGGCCGGTGAGCCCTAGGTTGTGCCTCGATTACACCCGATTTTGGGTGGTGTACTTGCCTTCTTTACAATTTCGTGCATGCATGTATACTAGTCCTATATTTGTGTTATTGTTTCGCGTTTTTGCGTTTCCGTTGCTCCATGCATGACATTGTTCGGCTCCATTTTTCTTTTTTTGAAGCTGTGTGGTTGTCAGAATGGTTGTGGTAACGGGCTCATTAAAACCTCCATGATCACCCACTTACGTAATCGGCTTTGTCGGGGAGATGCTCGGGTAATTACACGTCAAACTCTTTCCTCTAGTGATGGAGTTGCTAGATTTATACTATTAGATTTTCGTGATGGAGTTGCTAGGTTTATACTATTTGATTTTCCAAAACCGCCCTTCCTTCTTCATCGGTTGGTGAAGTTGTGGAGCCTGATTTACTTTGTGGTTAAGACGTGGCTTCTTTTCATCGTTGCGCATTATGAAATCCATCCATCCTTGGTGTCGTCTTAGGTTTTCTCGGGTTTCAAAAGGGCCTCTTGACGATGTGGCTGACTTTTCTGTTGACCTCTCTTGTTGTGTTAACCTTCTTGTGTTGCCTCTTTGTATATTTAAGACCTTCGACCCTAGGAGTAATCTTCAGTGTAGGACTGTTGTCAAGCGCCAGCGTTAGGAGAAGAGTATTTACAGTGCCATTCGTACTTGGAGTGTGCCTGGGGCCAATTTACAGCTTCTGCGAGAGACCTTGGCTAAGCTTTCTCCTTCTTTCGTGGTGGATAAGGACCTTTATACGAGTGAGCTTAATATTTGGCAGAGTAGGTGGAAGATTTGTGACGGTCATTATATTCTTGCTGTTCAGGTACTTTATTCTTCTGGCATTTCTCCTTATTATATTGGTACTTTAGAGGCTTTGAAAACCCTATTGTTCCTTCTCCCACCTTGCTGCCTTTGCCCGAATATCACCATCCCTTTAGTGCGCCCCGACTGTTGTTTTGGATATGGTTAGGAGTGTTTGGCGTGACACTTATTGTGGGAGGGACGGTGTTCGTGCCCATCACCTTTTAGATTGTTTGAATGAAGTTGTTGTTGCTGTCTCTGATGATTTGATCTCGCCTATCTTTCGGGTGCTTAACCTTTTTTCTTGAGGGCATATTTCCACAGGTTCTAGGTGAGTACATTGTTATTTCTCCGTTCACCCCACTTATTAAATCTGGCGGTAGAACTCGTCTTATTGATGTGGGTACGATTTAGAGATGCCTTGTCACTAAGGTTGGCGTTTTTTATCGATCCTTCGTTGTGTGGTAATTTTGATGGTCTCCAGTTCAAGGTTGGGGTATCTCATGGAGGAGATGCTATTTTGTATGCCTTGAATTGGTTTGTTGAGGATTGTGGTAACGACGTAGGCCTTTCCATGTTGTTGGTTAACTTCCAAAATGCTTTTAAATTGGTCATGCAACTGTGAGATTATGTTACGAGATGTTCGTCGTCATTTTCCTATTCTCTCCCGTTGGGTTAAATTTTGCTATTCTAGTTGCAGCAGGAGCTCACCCAAGGGGCCTTGATGATCAAGCCACAAGCAAAACAAGCATGACCCCAAGACCCCCTCAGATGGAAGCTCGAGTTACAAGGTCCAAACAACAAGCCATGACAAGCCAAGATTAAGCCAAGCCAAGCCACGCCAGTGAGGAAGACAGTCCAGGGCTCAGCAAGCCATGCCAAGCCCCAACACAGTCCACATTACCCACACAAGACAGAAACAAAACCATTCAGGACCTGGCAGACCAATCAGCAAACCCTGCACTTAGGAGGTACACCAGGGCATCCCAACCACCCCCACCATGGCCTACCATCAAGCCAACCCACTAAACTACAAGTTTGTCCAGGATAACCCCTTTTGAAGTCTAGCAAAAATTCAAGTAACAAGCACCCCAAGCTAGAGTCAGTGAACATTAAAGCAGAGAAGGTACAAGTCAGAGTGTGGCTTCCTTTTGTTTAAGTCAACTTGTCCTCGTCCAAGGCAGGTCTTATCTAAGTCCTAATAAGATTAGAGAGTCCCAAGGAGCAACAAAACATCCAGGGCAAGGTAGCAAGACAACAAGAACAACAGAATTCCATTTCAGGAAAGATCCAAAGGCTGCTTTACTACTTTTTGCATTAGTCTGTTTTCTATGCTTTTGTGTCTGTACTTTATAGTTGTTGAGCTTGTCCTGTTGTGAGGCTCTTAATTAGTGTCTGTTGTAGTAGTTTAAAACCTAAGCTGGCCCTTGGATGATCTGTACATCCAATGGTTCACAAGATATCAGCCTCCCTATATAAGGAGGTCTTTGTATGTTGTTTTATGTTGTTTTAGTCAGAATTGAATGAATGAATTAACTTTGAGAATCCCTCAAATCTTTCAAACTTGTGCTAAGAGCTGTAGTTTGAGTCAAGCCTGATACATCTTCAAGGTGTCTGATCAGTGTCTTGCTTTGTGAGTCAAGTTAAATCTGTGCTTTGCTGTGATTAGCTTGCTTGCTGTTGAGGCTAAGTCTAGAGTGTTTGTGCTTTGCTGTAACACTTGAAACCTGTCTCTGAACTAGTCTTTGAGTCCCTTCTCTTGTGCTATGCTGTAGGGGAGCTTCTCTAAGTCATATCCTTTGAATTTCAGTTGATATAAGTCACTCTCTCTAAAACAGCCTCTATTTCTGTCTGTGTTTGTTTTCAGTCTAAGTAAACTTAGCTAAACTTCCCTTAAACTCACAAGTAATAGTAGTTTACACTCCAAATTGGTTATCAAAGCTTAGGCTGAGAGTCTTAGTGAGTTCATTTTCCCTAACTACATTTAAAAACACAAAAATAGCCCAATGAGTGAAGAGAGACTGGCAGGAGTAGAAGCAAGGATGGAGGACCTGGCCGGGATTATAACCACCCTAAACAGAACCCTGGATCAGGTAATAGGCAACCAGTTGGTTGTTGGGGGAAGAGGTAGAGGACGTGGAAGAGGCCAAGGAGGAGGCAGAGGAAGGCCACCTGAAGATGAAGAGTATCCAGACTCAGATGACTTAACAAGAAGCAGGGCTTCCATTCACAGGCACATAGACAAGCATCTTAAGGTAGATATCCCTGAGTTTTCTGGTAGTCTTAATCCTGATGATTTGTTAGAATGGTTAAGAGAAGTAGAAAAGGATCTTTGAGTACAAAGGATATAATGATTCTAAGTCTTTTAAAGTAGCCATACTTAAACTGAAAGGGTATGCTTCCCTTTGGTATGAAATCATGAAAGGGTTAAGGGCTAGGGAAGGAAAAGAACCCATCAAATCTTGGACCAAACTGAAAAAGAAACTGTTAGATAAATTTGTTGCTAAGGATTACACCCAAGATCTGTTTATTAAGTTGTCTAAGTTGAAACAAGGAGACAAACCTGTTGAATCTTATTTGAGAGAGTTTGAACAGCTCACCTTGCAGTGTGATATAAATGAGAAACCTGAGCAAAGGATTGCTAGGTACTTAGAAGGTCTAGATAAGAGCATTGCTAACAAGGTTAGGATGCAACCTCTGTGGTCATTTGATGATATTGTTAACTTATCCCTGAGAATTGAAAAGATAGGGAAGACTAAGTCTGTTACACCAAAACCTGCTAGGCCTTTTCAAACCAGACCTTACAGTGGATTGAGGACCATGGATACCCCTAAGACAGCACCCCCACCCACCTTAGACAAGGGAAAAGGCATCATGGGTCAGAAGCCAAGCACCTCAATGACAGAGAACAGAATTAGGTGTTTCCAATGTCAGGGTTATGGACATTTCAGGAAGGATTTTCCTTCTAAGAAGACCTTAACTATAATGGAGGTTGAGACTTGGGAGAAAGAAGGCCTAGTTGAGTATGAGAGGGATGAGCCTGAGGTTGAAGAAGTGGTGAGTGAGGAAGAAGAGTCTAGTCAGGAGGCAATAGTGGCACTCCCTGACACAGGCCACAGCTTGGTCGTATGGAGAGTAATGCATTCACAACAGATACCTTTGGAGGAGGATCAAAGGTCCCTCATTTTCAGGAGCAGATGTACCATACAAGGGAGGGTTTGTAACCTTATTATAGATGGAGGTAGTTGTACTAATGTGGCCTCTGTTACTATGGTTGATAAGCTGAAGTTGAGCACTCAAGATCACCCTCACCCCTATAAGTTGAGATGGCTGAGTAAGGGAGCAGAGGTTAAGGTGGATAAGCAATGTATGGTCCCATTCTCTATTGGAAGTGTGTACAAAGATGAAGTATTGTGTGATGTGGTTCCAATGGATGTCTGTCACTTGTTATTAGGAAGGCCATGGGAGTTTGATAAAAGCTCCATACACCAAGGAAGAAGCAACACCTATTCCTTCAAGCATGGGAGCAGGAAGGTGACATTAGCCCCCTTGCCACCACATTAGAAGAGCTATGGGAGTCCAAGTATGGCTTAAGACTTTAGTGGAGTCTTGTT
>JAIUZE010069072.1:0-54536 GCA_022085475.1 Heliosperma pusillum
GTTATTAAATAATTATATCATCATCACATTGACTAACCTTTTAGTCAAAAACACCGACTAACCTTTTAGTCATTTAATAAGGCATCAATATGATTATTTTCTCAATCAATCACATCTCTCAATCACATCCTTTAGGTGTGACTTTTAGTGACCAGTTGATCACCGCCATCTGTATGACAATAACGTCAAACTTATCTAGCAAGCCAACCGTTATCGATAAACGTTAATCAACTGATTACAATACAAAATATACCTTGTGAACCTACAGAGATTTATTTATGTTATTGCACTAACTGTGGAGGACACTGGCTCCAACAATAAATGTAGAAGGAGAGAGAGAGAGAGAGAGAGAGAGAGAGAGAGAAGAAGAAGAAGAAGAAGAAGAAGAATTAATGAAAAGAAGAACAAAATGTAAGAGTGAGAAAGCTTAAACTACCTTTAATGGAGGAGTGAAAAAAATGGGGAGTAAAGAGAATAATTGAAGGAGAGTAAGGGTTTCAGGGACTTAAGGTTCATTGTAAGGGTAGTTTGGGTATAAATATAGTGTAAAAAAAAAAAACAAAGGAACTCAGCCAATCTCAGGTGAGTTTAGAAGTTTAAGTGGTGTTTTCCGTCAAGTGGGTAGCACATTGGGAGTATTTGTTACTTTGTAGGTAGTAGTTTGCAAAATTAGGTATATTATGTAGTAAATTAAAAATTTCTGACATTAATAGGTAGTAGTTTGCCATTTTTCCTAAAAATTATTATTAAAATATTAATGAAATATGGTGTTGTTTAATTTAGCACAATAAATGTGGTGATCTGGAAATTCCATGAATCGGAAAATTAAGTCTAGTTAATCTCACATTTGCACTTTAAATGGGTGACTTTTGCTCGCTTAAAACCAATCTTTTGTTCTTTGGTAGGTGTAGGCTATTTTTTTGTGGTCATGGCCCCGTTTGTATACGCATATGAGATGTTGTTTTGATTGTTCCGTCAATGTCCTTTAAAACAATTTAGCATAACGATACATTTGGCCATGATGACTTTGTTTTGCAGGAATTTAGTGGTAAAGTCGACTGCGCATTGTTTGGTAGGGGGGAGATTATTTGGACAAGTAGTGAATTGAAAGTCGATTGTTTGATAGAAGTTGATTTTGCTTCGTGTCAAGTAGTACATTGAAGATCGCTTGATTGATAGAAGTTGATTTTGCTTAGTGTAGACAGTTCAGGTCAAGATTGAGAATGGTAGGATTTGATTAACTTATGAGTGTCTCCAAAAAGGACTTAAGTTGCTTTGTTTAGGTCTGGGAACACTTTTGCGACCTCAATATAGTATCACACATACGACTATACGAGTAAATAACATTTGAACTTATCTGTTGAGTCTCTCCATATTTCTTTATAAGTTCCAATTTAATCCATAACCTTATTTGTAAAGAAAATAAAACAAAACAAAACAAATAGATCTCCTAAAACAAACTATTAAGTTACATTACACTAAGCACAAAATCGAAATACCACCATTACATGACATATAACAACTACAGAGTACATTTCAAATTCCGTTCATCATCTAGTGATAGAAAAGTATCATATTATACCATACAACGATATTATACAAAACTAACAATAAGACCCTAATCTCCAACATTTAAACACTTATATCTACCTTTTTTTTGGTGTAAACAGGGGTAACCAACATCGACAACAGTGTATAATTCCATCGGCAAGGGTGCTCTCACGAAGAGATAAACGTCTCATCAAAGAGTTTGTTTCACTCTCATGGGCAGGAATCGAACCTCTACCGTGATGACCAAACTCATTTGGTTTTTTAAACCAATCTACCTAAGCAAGCATTCAAGTAATTTTGCAAATCCAAATCAACCTCCTTAGCCAACTCCACCTGACCAAACTTCTTAAACCCCTTAACCAAAACCTTAGCCAAATACTCATCCACCTCAACACCCGAACCTAAAACACCCCACCCAGTCTGCTTCATAACCCGATAAACCCGAACCAAGGAATCCCTCCTTCCCGAAGCAACCAACCCACGTATCAACCTCCCCAACCCCTTCTTATCATCCAACTTAACCCCATCACCCTCCAATTCAAGCCCTTCAATCAAACAATCAATCTCCTGCCACATGGCGCTCCGTGATAGGCCGAGTACCAGGTCAGCATAAAGGGCAAAACTGGTATTATACCAAGGCTCGGTTCGGACGACGGCGAATGTCTGTAGGGCGAGGGAGCATTGATCTTGTCGGAGGAGTTCGTGTAGGACGGCGATGAGGTCGGATTTAAGGAGGCGTGAGAGAGGGGACATGTCGGGTTTGTTGTCGGATAGGCGGGAGCGTTTGAGGGATTGGATTGCGAGGATTGCTTCGGTTGACAGGATTCTGCCTTTTACTAATGGGCCTCTGTTGGATCTTGGCCCGGCTCCGCAACATATTCGGGTTCGGGTTGAATGTGTTGTGGGTATGAGTTTGAGTCGGGTTTGGGTTGGGGAGAGGTGGGTTAGTGGTGGTGGGCGGAGAGTTGAGGAGGCCATTGTTTTTAGTGAGGGGAAATGGGAGAAGAATTAGAAGATAGAACGATTATTGTCATAAAATAACATTTTATTTATTTATTGGTATTTTTTAGAAAAAGTAAATAAATAAAAAATAAGAAAAGCGTCGACAGCAGGATTCGAACCTGCGCAGGCAAAGCCCAACAGATTTCGAGTCTGTCTCCTTAACCACTCGGACATATCGACTTTGTTGTTCAAATATAATATTTTTGTATTTTGTATGGACATTGAGTATGCTTACATACTCAGATTACCTTGGTGCTACAAATTTGCTCGAGGATTGAAACTTTCAAAGTACTAAATAGATAAATAGGGCATAACTCACATCATAGTTGCTCCAAAGGTGATTAAGAAAAAGTCATTTACATTTCCAAGAACAGAACTAGTGATACAAAGTTGGATTGTTCGAGGGAAGGTTGAATAAAACGTAGAAATTGTGCTAAAAAATACGGATTAAGTGATGAATATAATTTTTTTTTAGTGTTGGAAACGTAAGTTTTCTTTCGTAAAGTTGTATTTTGGTATCGTATTTTGGCCTAGACCGACTCATTTAAATGCTCCATCCGTCTCACTCATCTTGTTTGCCTTTTATATCATTTGTGAGGAATATTTTAATTAAATGCAAACAAATGATTGACACAGAGGGGGTAGAACAAAAAACAAGATCACTTGTTTAAGACTCTTTCAAAATTCCGGGTCAATTTCTGAAGACGAAAGGCGTACAATTTCCTAGTACATCTCACGAAGGTTGGAAACCTTATATCCCGATTATCTGACTTAGAGTGTGCTGCCCCTAATCAATTTACTCTGTATATTATTATTGTTCGATGGTTTATAAGCTACGGATATTAGTAACAGTTGGTTTCATTGAAGACGGACTAATTCTTTTTCCGGATCGTAAAACATCGACGACGTTTTTCATAAAAAAGACGCATCTTACCCTTACCCCCTCTCTCTACATTAAAACTTTCTCAAACTAGAAACTAAAAACTCAACCCACAAATCTCACTTCCACCACCGCCACATCCACCACCCCTGCCGCCACTGCTGCCGCCGTCGGAGCCGGCGCCGACCGTATTCCCGTGAGTCTTTTTTTTTTTTTTTGAATTTCTTAGTGTTAGTGTATGGGGGTGTAAAGGAGAAGTAGAGTAGAGATAAGTTAGTTGAATTTCTTAGATCTATTTAGTTTTTGTTAATTAATTTTTCTTTTTGATTTGTTGTTAATTTCTTGTTGTTGTTGGTTGTTTATACTATAGATTTGTAATTGGTTGTTGTTTATGAATTTTTTTTTTATCCTTTGTTGGTTAGATCTAAGTCCCACAAATTTGATTAGTTAAGTATTAGATTTGTTGTTTGTTATTGTTTTTGTGTTGTTAATTTGTTATTGTTTGTTAAGTAATAGATCCGGTAAAAGTCCAACAATTCACTTTTTTTTTTCGAGTTCTTCATCCCACCATGGTGGGAATTGGAAGAAAATAAATTGCTCATGGCTGGACGTGTGGTTTGAATGTCCAGCAATGGGTGATTATTTTTTCCTCCAATTCGCACCATGGTTGGACAAAAAAATTGGATGTCCAACCATGGTTGGACATACAAAACACACGTCCCACCATGGTGGGATTTCCAAATTGGAAATCCTTCTATGGTTGGGATATTGTGTTTTGAAAATCGTCCATGGGTTGGATTTTTTTAATAAAAGTCCCTCTATGGTTAAATTTTAAAAAAATTATAAGTTGTTGATTAAATTAATTTGCTGGATGAAAATATGTTTTAGGAATATTATTACCACTAATTTCAACGTTTTCAATTGTTTAATTAATGCAGATGGGAGATCAAGGAAAGAGCGTTATGACCAGACATAGAATGTTAATTAGAAATTAAATATTTAACATATATTAGTAAATCATGATCTACATACCTAAAATGTTATTAAACGGGGTTATAAAAAAAAATATCGTCTTGACCATAGTCAGACATTAAACTTACATGACTAAACCATGGTCAGACATAGAACTGGATGTCTTCACCATGGGCAGACATTGAAAATAAACCGGATTGTAAAACATCGACGACGTTTTAGGAAAAATCGACGACGTTTTTCATAAAAAAGACGAGCATTGCCCTTGCCTTTCTCTCTCTACAACCTTATTCTCTCCAAAAACTGAACAAGTAAAACCAAAACTCATCCACCCTTACTTCCACCGCCGCCACTCACAGCCACCACCACCCACTACCGCTTGCTGCGCCGCCGTCCACCGTAGCTCCCTGCGCCGCCACCGCCAACCCGCCGGTCATACTTGTGCCATTTTCGGTTAGTTTTCAAATTTTTTTTTTTTTTATTTCTTAGATCTATTTACTAATCTTATGATTTATTGTAACTTAAATTAGATTGTTGGTTTAATTTGTAAAGTTTTAGTTAAAATAAAGATTGTTGTTAGTTTGTCTTTCGATTTATTGTTGTTTTAATTTATTTGCTTGTTTTTTGTTTAATTTGTTCTAAAATAGTTATGTGATGTTTATGGTTGTTGTATTTTGTTTGTTGTTGTTTGTTGTTTGTTGTTGTTTTTTGTTTGATTAGTTTGTTGTTTGTTGTTGTTTTTTGTTTGATTAGTTTGTTGTTGTTTGTATAAAGATAGAAATAATCGAATTTTTTTCCGAGTTTTTCATCCCGATATGGTGAAATTTGGAGGAAAAAAAATTTCCCCCATGGTTGGACAACCAAATCACACGTCCAACCATGGGGGAAAAACAATTTTCCCCCAAGTCCCACCATGGTGGGACGTGTGATTTGGTTGTCCAACCATGGTGGGATTAAAATTCTGGAAATCCACCATGGTTGGACAACCATTTCACACGTCCAACCATGGTGAGATTTTCAGAATTTTCATCCCACCATGGTGGGACGTGTGATTTAGTTGTCCAGGCATGGTGGGATTTCCAGAATTTAAATCCTACCATGGTTGGTATCCAAAAAAAAAAAATTCGCCCATGGTTTTAATTTTTTTTATTAAAAAACCGTCCATGGTTTACCCAAAAAAAAATTTATAATTTGTTAATTAAGTTGATTAAATTAATTTTTTCGATGCTAATATGTTTTTGGAATATTATTAACGCTTATTTGAATGTTTTAATTGTGTAATGCAGATGGGAGATCGAGGAAAGAGCGTTATGGTTCCCGAAGATAGTACGGTGAACCGTAGAGTCACGACTTCAAAGCGTCGTGTTATTTTTCGGTGTAGTAGATCTAATCCTGTTAGTAGCGATGTTTCAGAGATGGAGAGGTCGGAGGAGGTAGGAGGTAGTGTTCCTCAGATTGGTCAGGGTTACGAGGAAGCGAAAGACGATTATAGGGAAGATGAGATTGTTGACGAGCGTTTGGTGGACTCCGAGTCTGAGGGCGAGGAGGATATTGTTCAGCGGTCCGTACCTTTATCGAGATCGGAGGTATCGTTGTCTCAGAGGTTAGCTTAGGACTCCTTTGGTTATGATGATTTCGTTTGCAGCATGGAGATTTCATAATCGTTTCTTCTATGTAATGTAATTTTAAGACTTTAACTTATGTCACCTTTATTCGAGTACTTTATTAATGTATGTCAGCTTTATTAATGTATTTCAGCTTTATTCAAGTACTTTATTAATGTATGTCAGCTTTATTCGAGTATTGTCAACGTCAATTATATTTAACCAAAAATTAACGTAAATTAAAAAAAACAAACATTACATAAATATTCATCAAAAATACCTTTTCCATTTGAACATATTAATAAAGTGCTTAACCAAAGCTCAATTTCCGTGCAACTTCTTCATCGGTGCTTTTTTTTCTTCTTCTCCGACTTCTTCCCGTGGCGGATCCGATGCAAGCGTTCCAGTTCTCAATATTTCTCTGGTACAAAGTATCGAGATGACTGACACTTTCGTGTCTATAAGTCCGCCAAGCGGGAGCTAGTGGTGGCATGGCAACATCCTCTTGCGGCCCTCTTGAATGCAACTGCATCCAATGACTGTGGTAGTTTACAATCCACATAACACCAAAGGGTTTTTGGCCTGGAACCAAAGCCCTAAGTGGTAAAATTGTCTCAGAACTACCAACCCAAATTTTCTCACCATTGTCAAGACGGAAATGACCGATAACACAAATAGTCCAGTTGAAGGTAGTTGCAAATACAAGTAAGTGGTCGCCACACATCCAATGCTCCGGACCGCATGGGATCTCAAGATAGAACTCGACACGCCTCAATGTACTATCAAAGCCTGTCAAACCAGTCGTAGAGGATGGATGAGTACCGAACAGGTTCTTGTAGACGTCGTCGCTCCTAATCTCTTTGGCACACCACATCCTCATCTGAAGGTAGTCGCCCTCTTGCCCCCGTTGGGCATGTGATATAACCCGGTAACCACAATGACCATCGTCACCGACATCTACCCAACCATCGAACTGACCCCAAAGCACCTCCGGTACGCCGTATCGTTTAGCCCAAGTTGAGAAAAGGCCGATGGTGTAGTTTCTTTCTAACGGAGCGTTTGGTGGTCCTGGAGGAAAGTCCCCAAATAAGTGAGTACGAGCAGTAGATCCATCGGTGCTAGGTGTCCCATATTTCCTTTGACTATGCTCGAAAGACGACTTGTTCCTAGTCGTGGATTTTTTTGGACGGCCTTTCGGGTTCTCATTAATAGGAGGTGGCAAAACGTCCTCGTCCTCCGGATGTAGGGTGTCACGCATCTTCTCGGTTACCAACCTACGACGAACCGGGTCACTGTTTCTAGCTTCCACTACTAACCCATCAAACTCATCATCGGTTCTCGGCATATGATCAACACTATCAAATACCAAGGTCTTCCAAAAAACATGAACATCATCAACATGGACCCTCCTACCTCTCCTACTCAAATCAACCAACTTGTATGCACAAGGTAGGCCATGAGTTGTCTCAAGCACATGTCCACATCCCTCCTCTAACCCGACACCAAGACCAAGCCCTCTGTGAAGCTCCTCCTCCATTAATCCTATTGCCTTCGTCGACACGACCCCTAGCAACAATGAGAACAAACAACTAGTTATACGAGGCCGACTCCTTGAATCCTCAAGTGACTTCCTAATCTCCGAGTGTTGACTTTCAAACATGTCATTCATCTTCAACCACATACTATCAAGTGTCAAATTTGCACTTTTCAGCCATGACTTAAGTAGAGAATGAGCCGACTCGACACGGGAAGTAGACGTGTTACCGAAATGTAGGACCTCGTTTGTATAACATCGCACAAACTTCTCCTTGTGTATCGCCCAAGTGCTCAAAACATAGCTCCCTAAGGGAGCTCATTTTACACGAAAAAACACTCCCATGATTTTTCAAACTCGGTTAATGCATCAATAACCCGTACCCAACCCGCTTCTGGCTTATAGTAAACAAGATCTCTATACCACTCGGTCTTGTAGATGTTCAGGGTTTTGGCATTGATGGCGCGGTTCACGTGCCACCGACACAAGAAATGACTAGAACCGGGAAACACCTCCTTAAGAGCGGCGATCAAACCCAACTCCCGGTCGGTGACGAAGACGGTAGGGGAAACAAAGACAGGTGCAAGAATGTCCGACAACCGCCTCAAAATCCACGTGTAGGAATCCTCGGACTCCGTAGAAACAAGTGCACAACCAATTAGGAACGAATTCCCGGTCGGTGTGACACCGACAATCTCAACCAGTGGATTCTTGTAGGTGTTTGTCTTGTAAGTCGAATCAATGAGCACAACATAATGATAGGCTCGGACAAGTTGCACGGCTACGGGATGTGCCATGAATATATGAGAGATCTGTCGTGTCTCGGGATCACTCTAATTCCACAGCAAATAATGTGCTTCAACCGCAAGAGCAAACATTTGTTGTGCCGTGTTCCTTCCACCCCTAAATTCCCGCCTCAGTTTCTTCGTCTCGTTATATATCTGATTATTTGACGGTTGAGGTTTAGTCGGCGTTCTTTGGTGAAGAGCGTTCTTTATGTCTTTTGGAAGCACACCGGCCTTAACCTGTTGCTTCACATACGCTTTCTCCTCGTCATCCAAAGCCGCAAAATGATGATCATCATCCTTGTAAACCACTTCCTCGTGATTGTGAAACCCTTTACCCTCGGCGGTGATTATGTTCCAAACTGCACCGCTATCGTCACCTTGCCGAGGGTAGTTCTGCACGGCTCGGATACGGAAAGTGCATCCACACTTATTCGACCTACGACGCTTCTCAGGATCATCAATTGGAGGAGGTCTACCATGCCTTGAACATCTAAAGTAAGATGCCAACAACCCGTCTTTTCTTCTGTTTTTTGCCCCCATTATTTGCTTTAACCAAAGCAAAACCATGATCCATTGCAATCATACTCGCCCAATTAAAGGCATCATCGCGGGTAACAAAACCTAACGTCGTATCAAAAAACGGATTGTAATCGGTGTTATTATTCCCAAATTCCTCAAACGAGTCCTGTTCAATGCAAATACGGCGCTAATTAGACATTAAATAATTAATATATATTAGTAAAACATGATCTACATACGTAAAATGTTATTAATCATGATTATAAAAAAAACGATATCATCTCACCATGGTCAGATGAAGAACTGGATGTCATGGACCATGGCCAGACATCCATTTCACACGACTGACTAGGGGTGTTCATAATTAACCGAACCGTAAAAACCGAACTGAAAAAACCGAAAACCGCTTTTTTATTAGGTTCGGTTAACCGAACCGAAACACAAAAATGGTTCGGTTAACCGAACCGGTTCATTTTTCTCAGGAACGGTTCAGTTACGGTTCGGATTTTCATAACCGCGGTTAACCGAAACCGAACCGTGACATTATTACCCATAGCAAAATATTATTTGGCTAGCCCAAAAACTAATAATTACCCTTATTTTTGCTCTCAAACTCTCATACCTTACATTTCACCCTTATTCCGACACCCAACCACCCTCATCCTCAATCATTATTCACCATTCTATTATTGAATTACGTTGTCTTACGTTCAGCAGTTAACTCTTCCTATTATTTTATCTTTAATTATTTTTATATTATGTTTATCTTATAGAGTTTTACTATATTCACCATTAAAATATGTCAATGATTAAAAAAAATAGAACAAAGTTTCTATTTGGGAAAAAAAATCCGATAATGCAACGGTTTCGGTTAACCGGTCTAACCGAACCGGTTCAACCGGTTCACCGAACCGAAAATAACCGCAGCAAACGGTTCGGTTACGGTTCGTCATTTAGCCGAACCGGTTGGGAGGTTAACCGGTTAATTTCGCGGTTCGGTTAACCGAACCGCGAATGAACACCCCTACGTCTGACCATGGTGGGACGTGTGAAATGGAGGTCTGACCATGGCCAGACATCCATTTCACACGTCTGGCCATGGTGGGACGTGTGAAATGGATGTCTGGCCATGGTCAGACCTCCATTTCACACGTCCCACCATGGTTAGACGTGTGAAATGGATGTCTGGCCATGGTCCATGACATCCAGTTTTTCATCTGACCATGGTATTTTTTCCTAATTATTTTTGAAAAACCGCAATTGAATTTTAACTAACTAAGACGTTACGTAAATCAATTAAGTTAGATAAGTAAGTATAAACAAACAATTAACGGATTCCGGGAAAAAAATTGACTAACGTAAAATTTGATTAATATGTGAACATACCGAAGAGTGTTCGTCCGCCATGATAATCGATTTAGGAAAATTGTTGTTGTTGGATTTAGTCAAATTGTTGTTCTTGTAAGATTTTAATTTTTTTAGTTCAATTTAGTTGTTTTGATTTTAGGAGAATTAGAGAAGAGAGAGATAAGAGAGATAGAGAGTATAATTCAATAAGGGCAATTTCGTCTTTCTTAATGAAAACGTCGTCGATGTTTCCTAAAACGTCGTCGATGTTTACCAGGCTCCAAAATAAATGTCCAACCATGGCCAGACATCTATTTCCATGGTCAGACGTTGGAAGTGGATGTCTGGCCATGGCTGGACATTTATTTTCAATGTCTGGCCATGGCTGGACATCTATTTTCAAGGTCTGACCATGGTCATGACATCTAGTTCGATGTTTGACCATGGTTTTTTTTCAATTTTTTTAAAAAAAATCCGAATTTGAATTATAACTAACTAAAACGTAACGTAAATCAATTAACATAATTAAGTATAAAGAAACAATTAACGGATTTCCGGAAAAAAAATTAATGACAAATTAAAATTTTGATTAATTTCTACACATATCGAAGATTATTCGTCATTTTTTTTAGTTGTAATTTAGTGAAATTGTAAACATATCGAAGATTATTCGTCATTTGTAAACATATGTTAACGTCATCATAAATTTTGATTAATTTGTAAACATATCGAAGATTATTCGAAAATTATAAACAAATCGATTTAGTGAAATTGTTGTTGTTGTAATTTTTTTTAGTTGAATTAGTTGTATTCTTTTTAGTTGAATTAGTTTTGGGAGAATTAGAGAAGAGAGAGAGAAGAGAGATAAAGAGTCTAAGTCCATAAGGGCATTATTATCTTTCGTAATGAAAACGTCGTCGATATTTCCTAAAACGTCGTCGAGGTTAACCAGCCGCCTTCTTTTTTTAGCTGAAGACGGGTCAAATATGAACAGTTTAACGACAAATGTAACCAATTATATTTCTTAAGCTATAACTGATTGTTTGTCCCATTGTTACATTTGATGTGAGCACCAATTATATTTGCCCCGTATTCAATGAGAATCAGTGTATAAGTAATTTTATTGCATGTGTTTCATGAGCCTATCGTGTAGGATATATAGTTGTACGTAACCTTTTTTTTAGTTGTTAAAAAAAATTCAAAAGGCCTAAAAGCCCATTCATCATGAAAGGCCCACTCATGCTTGAAAGGGCCAGTGTTGGGTTGGCAAAATAAGTCTTTAACCTAAGCCTAGCCTGGCTTGATCTGCTTATTTAGGCCCACGATTGCCTCAAAATTGAATGATTGAAGATAAATCCATGTCGGTAGAAAGATAGTAATTTTTTTTTATAGAACCGTTCAATTGTATAAATTTGGCCTAAAAGAAGAATAACCAATTAGCCAGCCTATAGTTTTTTTTTTGATAACGAGAGAACCCGCTGCCACCTATAGTTAATATTTAGTTACATTTATATTTTATTTTTATTTATTAACTCGATATTTTATTGTAAATCTTGACTCGTTTAAATGTGCAAGTTATCAATAAAATCATTAGGTTACCAACATAATGTTTTTCACAAATTGTTCTATAAGACCAATTTTCGCAAAAGATTAGCCCAATAACACAAAGTCCAAATAATTTATTTAATAAACTTTTATGAAATAGTTCATTTTGATAACATGATATTTTATCTTGAAAACTTACATAATTAAATATGTCAGTATTCTTTAAACTATCGGATTATCAAAATAAAACAGAAATATTAGTATAACTAAATGTAAACTCTAAGCTTTTCTTCTTTTGGGTCAGTCCTAACTCCTATCTTATAGGACGGTCCTATAGATGATTTTTTTTTTCAAGAATTAGTTGAGCCTTTTGTTGTTGGGCTAGTCCTAGATATGAAATGCTCTTACACAATAATTCTGATTTTAGCGTATGATATGTCTAACTTAACATTTCATTCGTGGATGTAACAAATTACCCCCACAAATTATGTACTATGTGGAAATCAACCTCTTCAATTTCATCAGTAGCAAATTATCCCAAAAAGTTTCAAAAATATTCAATTAAGCCCAAATCAAATTTTCTACAATTTTTTAAACTAACTTATTATTTCTATTATAAAAATATTTTAAATATATCAATTAAAATTTAAATACAATATATATCTACATAGTCAACAAATAAAAGTGCTAAACAAATATAATTTAAACAAAAATTTGGTCATGTAATTTCTTATCATGACTTCACTAAACACTCTAGTGTTGTGAATATTTTTCACCAAAATAAGTATAAAATTATTTTATAATATATTTGAACATGCTTTCTATTAAATAGGAAATTTAGGATTTATATTTGATTAATAATATTGACTCTTAATAATAGTAAAATATTTAATTTAGTAAATTTCATTCTTCAAAATAAAATATGTGGTTAATTGCACATTGAGATAAACTTATGTGATCGATTTGCTACATTTATAAGCTAAGGGACTTGATTGCACATAGTATCAAACTTATGGGGGTGATTTGCTATATTTTATTTATCATTTATAATATATTTTTCTATGGCATATCTTGAAATTATGATGAGATGTATTAATGAGACACATTTAATCCACCCGATGTTGTTGTTGTTACTTTCACAACATCTCATTTTAATACTATTATGTTTAATACTCCTGCGATTACTTTAATTTCTTTCACTATACTCGTTAGTTAACGAATTTTTATATCAGGGAAAAAGTCATAGCGATTAAATTCACTATTCATGTTAACTTTATCAAGCTTATGATTTTAATTAAATAAAATAATTTTCTTAATATCTTCTCTCATTGTTGTTACTGCAACTTTCATTACATTTGTTGTTACTTCTATTAGTTTCACTACTCTCGCCGTTATTATCGTTACTTTCTCTACTCCCGCATTTAATATTAATAATTTCAGTACTTCGGCTTCTACTACTATTACTTTCATTACTCCCGCGATCACTATTTTTATTTTTACTAATTATATTAGACATATGTATTTAAATAAATATTTTATATTTGATTAAAATGACATTTAAAAGTATCCATGATTATACTCTAATTAAAGTACAAATTTAGAGAATTATGGAATATTTTATCTTTTTAAAATCTTGATTTTATTTATTTATCTTTAGTTTCCAAAACTCAACATACGTACATTATATTGATATACGGAATAATTAACATCTTTATACATTAAAACTATATAGTATGTTCCATTATTGCCCATTGAATTTCAGTTTATATATAGTATTAGATTAAATTAAATTAGATTTAGTAAAAGATCATACATGACATTTGGGAAAGAAGAACATCTACATCAAAAAATTTAACCTATTAGTCGAGAATCAATATTTGATTTTTCACCTTAATACATCTTTCACTTAAACAACCTTTAATTTTGAAAAGTGGTGTAAAGATACTCGGACTTATAAAGAGACGCCATACATGCGTGAACCCGTACCGATGAATTAGGAAAAGAATAACAACTTTACAGCGAATACGTTACTCCATCATTTGTCAATTGATTTACGATGAATCTTATTAAAACTGTTAAATGGAATCCCTCTCCTTAGTCACGGGAGGTGAATCCGCTCACACATCCATTTCATACTATCTGCAATTTTGCTCGGAGCCTTCCAATATTATTATGTTATATACGAAGTACTATGCAATATACAACGAGCCGTTATATTTTTGGTTGAAATGATTTATTACCATCTATAAATGAATGACCATTATTTGTGAAATTGTAAATTAGTGGCACCTCATGTCACTTGGTAGTGTTGCTTCATTATCACACAAAATAATTTCGAAAAACAATTAAATTGACAAATTAGTTGACAGTTGAGATCTGGAGGATTGATTTGTAATCATAATCCTTGGAAATTGGTGTAGAAAACATGTGTTTTGCAATGAATAATATTAAGTCAAATAGTGTGACATCCTAAAGTGCCCAAACAAAATCCAACAATATCCCAACATGTATACATTTTATGATTAATACTTTTGACTTACATTGCCCTAAACTAGTCATCTTTGCTTTTGATCGTGTTCATCACTCACTTATTAAAATTATTTATAGTAAAATGTAATTTAATAATTTATTCCACACTACATTAATAATGATTTGTTTTCAAGTGCTTTGTTCTTGGACACTGTTCAGTATTCGAGTAGTACTCCAATTATAGTATCTGTTGATGCCATGGACGTCTTTTTAATGGTTACTGCCTCACCAATTATAAATACATAAATCAATAATATAATGGAACTTGAAAATTGAGCCTATGTCATTCCTTGGCACCTCAAATTCTCTCCACTTTATGAAAATTCTCACCAATTATAAATACATAAACCAATGACTATATACGAACTAATATATAGTCTGAGTTTATTATTCATGAAAAAAAAATAGAAGTTTCTCTATTATGTAACAAAGCGTGAAACTTAAGTTTATGTATAATGCAACAATTTTTATCTCTTCATTTGATTAATATTTTGTTCACTGAAATTTATTTGGTGGTTGAATAATTTATATATCCTTCATTCATAACCAAGTATACCATTCACCTTTTTTACATTATTCATAAGCGAAAATAATTTTCGATATTACTTGTAGTATATAAGAAAAAAATATAGTCATGCGGGTTTTTATTTGATTTGTCTTTCTAAATTAAATAAGACTATCAAATTTTTTATAATTTTTTTACAATATAGAATTAAATATATTTACGTTGTAATATGTGCATTGACAAACGTGTAAGAGGGAAATGGTGTGTTTAGTTATGAATGAAGGAAGTATCTAAAAAGAAAAAGTTATTCAACCTATGATAAGGTTCCTTACTCCAGTACCACGAACTTTCTCTCGTCCCCATACTGAATACTCCTCGTACAATCCCTCTTAAACGGCCACAAGAGTAATGCTAATTTTGGTCATCCCAGCTAGGGATGGCAATTACGGTCGAAACCGAATCGACCCGAAGGAAAAAAATCGATCCAAACCCAACTCTTAGTAATCCATACCTAGTCTACTATTTAAAAACCCATATTTAAATCCATTATTGAAAAACCCGAACAAATCCAAACTCGATCCATTCGTACTCGAACCCGATCGAAACAATAATTTTGACAATCTAGGCTTTATTGAACTTGAAATTTCAATTTTGTCATATAAAATGAAATGTTTATATAGTCAAATCATGTGTTTAGATCGGTGAATCATGTATGGATTTTGAGTGGGTATGAATTTGGAAAAAGGTATAATGGATCAAGTATAGATTTTAGAACTTTGAATATGGATCAGATTTGGGTAGGGATCGGTGATCCAATAAGTAAGTGGATCGGGTTTGGATCTCGCAAAACCCGATCCCACCCGGTCCATTGTCATCCCTCATCCCAGCTAAATCCATCGCTCGTCAAGAGCTCAGAGACCCTTGCCAAGTCATCTCCCCTAAAGCATGGTGACACAACACGCCCTATTTGAGTACCAGGTATATATCCAAGTATCCCGCCATATTTAAGTCTTTTTGCCGTCTCCAAGTCGCTTCCGCAAACCTTTCTCTAATATCACTCTCGCTCTAAATATGCCTCGCTAAGCATAACTCGGTTATAACACAAGCTCGCTTCAAGATACGAGTTCCCAATGTAGCACTTATGTTGCATCAACCGAGCCCATATGCACGTCGAGGATTTAAGAAGGCGTCAAGCTTGTTTTCCACGGAGAGCCTGATTCACATTGAAAAAATCACGGAACCTCATTCTTCAATCATAGAACCCCATTTCTCTCATGTCTCGCTTATTTAACATTTTCCAAGCAACCCAAGTTATCTTCCTTATACCATCCTTTTGACTCCACCAAAATCACGACATCATGGCTTTTAGCTCATCACAAAAGTTGGCCAAAAGTTTAAAAATGCTCATAACATAGGTAGAAAGAGAATTGGCAACTGTCATTATGAGAACCTCTCAATGCGCCCTAGGTAAGGTTTTTCCACGCCACCCTTATCTTTTTTTTTTTTCTTCAACTTCGTTTATTGACCTTCTTGCGAATAACTTCACTAATTGGATTTTTCGACTTCCCCCACAACCGTGGATAGGCCTAAGTAGCGCGCTTGCTCCTCTGCCATTCCACCCCCCCCCCCCCCCCCCCCCCGGACGCGCTGCAATGCACGCCTTTCTCCCCGTCCAAAACATATCTACTGAAAGACACAATCGCCTTATCATAGCAACGAAGGATACTACTCACCATATATGCTTCCGATCCGCCTCGTTAGCTTTTGGGAAGAAAATACTATCTTTGGCAAATATAAAATAGGAAATCACCCGAGTATGGGGCTAATGAAATTATATGCCGGCCATGGAGCGAATTGTCTTCAATAGCGAGCCACATTAAATTTGAGAAGACCGTCGTTGCCCATTGAATAAATAAATATAGGGACATTGGGTCCCTTTATTTGTCTGAATCCTTAAACCCGCAGAAACTCCTCCTTTGTTTAAACCCGCAGAAACTCCTCTTTTGTATTTCCATTGATCAAAACCGCAGGCGACACTGTCGAAACACACATCATCACCGGGTCCACCCAACTCCCATCAAAACCCATAACTCTAAGCACCCCGTCCAAGAAATCTCACTCAACCTTATCATAGACTTTGGCCATATCAAGTTTTGTCGCCATAAGCCCTTCCCCATGCCTTGAGTTTTTCTTATGTCAATACACATATTAGTGTAACGTTTATATCTTTGGTTACACATTATAAATTATAAAAGTTTGATATTCATACTGAACTAAAAAACCTTAGTATAAAATAAGAAACCATATTGCTATGAAACTCTATACATTCATTTATAATTTTCTTAAATTGGTTTAATAAATTTGTTTTTGTCGCCTAGCAAATGATAATATTTAAGGTATGCTTTTGTTCTATACAGATTAATTATGCGCCAAAAATTTAAATTTGTAGTTTAATTTTTCACTTTTTGTTTTTTATAGTAATCAAAATTATAGTCGGATGAAAAGATAATATTTAAAGAATAAAAATCTCATTTGTTTTCTTATCTATGATATTATATTCTTGAGGGAGAACTTTTAATATTTCTAATGTCCCCCAACAACAAAATAAAAGGGTAATGATAACATCACTATAAATTTTGTTAATATCACTCGAATTGTGAGACACTAAATAATAAGATTTCCAAATAATTACCTTGTAATTGAGCGACATTAAAAAAAAAGCAGTGAGTGAATTGTACCTCTGATGTACTACCACATTAAAAATTATAAGTTATATTATATAGTTTTTGAGTTTATTAATTTGAACATTAAGCCCAAAAAAATTACAATAAAACTAAAAAAACATCATATATAAGATATAAATGTAATTTATAAAATTTAAAAAACTCGAAAAAAATGCACAAAAACTCAAAATCATACGGAGTACTACTTTGAGGTAGTACTTCCGATGTATAATCTTTTTTTCTCAAATAAAAAGGTAGTGGTGTTATCATGGCCGCAAATAAAGTGATAAAACAAGGATGTGCACCGTATACATAAGACCATCCCCAAGCAGTGGTCACGCTAACTAGGTCGCGACCTGATTTTATTCTTAATCTCACCTTAATTATCTTGACCTACTTTTACCCTCTCAAGCAGAAGGTCACGACCTAGGTCATCAACCCAATCATTTTTCACTTCACATCATTCCCAATCATTTTCCACATTCTCTACCCCACTTTTCTCTCTCTTACTTTTCTAATTATTTTTTCTAACATTTTATAAATCAATTTTTTTTCTATTATTGTAAATATCTTAATTGAATAAAAAACACCCCAATATTTTATGGCTATGTTAAGCATGAGGTACATTACGGAAAAAAATATATTAAATAACAATTTTATTATTTTGAAAAACGATTAGACGATTTCATTAACAATTAAAAAAATTGGAAAAACATAATTTAACATATAAAATAACGCTTACATAATTTAAAAAAAAATTAAAAACATTGAATACGAAACGCATTAAAAGCCCCTTTTAATTACGAAAGTTTTGTCAAATATGCTCAATAAGATCATTTTTCAATGTGTTATGAGTTGCACAATCACGAATTTCGCCATGAATTTGTACGAACCGTTATTATAATTAATTCAACGGCTATATTCGATCCAACGACTATATTATAATTAATTCAACGGCTATATTTGATCGACGAAAGTTAAAATAAACGATTTGCAAAATATAAAAATGGGCCAAAAAGTTATATACTAATTTAAATTGACTTCCTCAAAATTTAAATAAACACTTTTAACAAAATATGCCCCCTTTTTTTTTTGTTATTCAATATTCAACCAATAGAAATGGTACACACAAGTGGTCACAAAGGAGGTCAATTTGTTTCAAGCAAGGTCACAAATTGACCATATATGAGTTTGGTCACAAATTAACAAAATAAGGTCACAAGATTATCTTTCTTAATGATGTAATTACCATGACCAAGCAAGGTCATGACCTACCTATTGACCTTGCTTGGGGATTGTCTAAGAAGAACAAGATCTGGACCGTCGGATAATAAACGCACGCTCCAACAGCTTTCATAATTAACGAAGATACGGGCGTGGGTCAGGTTGGATCCGAAAGAAGTCAGTCACTCCGTCAGGTGAAATTATAATCACTGTATTTGCTGTATAAAGGGACCCAAATAACTCACATTATTGTACAATTTTTGTGCTTTGTCTCTACAATTATGTTAACTATCGTAATCATAACGTTTTCAGCCAACTTGTTTTTTTCCCTTGTTTCTTCAACTTTTGTATTTGAATCCCCTGGCTAGAAGTTTTTGTATGTAAAAGTTTTTTTATCACCAAACAAATTTTAAGAAAGATGATCGATTTGGAAAAAAAATCAATTTGGAAATATCTCTTGCTCCCGTGGCTAGAATCGGCAATATCTCTTGCTCACGAGTTCCGAACTCGCCAATTTTTTTTTCACTTCGTAGTTCTTAGAAAGATAATCGATTTGGAAAAAAAAATCGTCATTTTCCGAGTTTGTAAACATAAATTATGGTCACTTTCGGACCAAAATTTTGGGTATTTCGGGCAAATTGTTAAAGTTTGGGGGCACCGTGGGAATTCTCTGTTTTTTTTTCTTTCCTTTTTTTTATGTTCTAGTGATGATTTAAAAGCGAGAATGCCGATTCTAGTTAGTTTAGAGTTTAGACGATTTGTTATGTCACTAGTCACTACGCGAAATTAGGTCTAAGAGAACGATTACAAACCTTTTTTTGGTACAAACTGTTAGAAGCGCGACCGTTCTCTATTATAGCATTATAAAAGCTTAGAAAAACAGTTTCCAAAAGTCCAATTGTTATCATAATAATAACTACAAAATGAAGAATGCAATCATTAAATAGTTATTCTCTCTTTTATTATACATAGATAACAATGGGCAGAAAATCGTTGTTTTACCAAAAATATTGTTCCCTTTGTATAGAACACTTTGTTAAAAAATCGCTAATGTATTTAAATACTCAATAGGACTCTTTAAGTTTGATTGTTTTTTTCAATCGGAATTCGTAACCGTACTAGTATACTACACTTGAAGAGGTTACTGACTTTTAGCTTTGTGAGTATGTAAGATATTGGAAGATGACCGGGTTTGATCCCGTGACCTTTGCTCTATACTAGTATCTAAAATAAACTTGTATGTAAGATATTGGAAACTGACGGGGTTTGAACCATGTATTTCAAATGGAAGATATAATTATTAAATCGGAATTCCTATTCATGTATTTCAAATGGAATTCGTAATTCGTAACCATGTGCTGAGTTTCAGCTTTGTGAGTATGTAAGATATTGGAAGCTGACGGGGTTTGAACCCGCGACCTTTGGTCACAAATACTCTGATACCATGATAGATGAACCATCTCAACCATAATCTTAAGCGAGCAAGATTCTATTTTGTTTTTAACTTACTATTACCTAACTATTCTGAATTTTTCATCAACTGAACTTAATGATCCAAATTTATCTAAACTTATAGGATTTTAACTGAACTGAATTTATAGGATCTGAAATAAACTTGTAATATCTGAACTGAACTTTTGTGAATTGAGTTTATAAGATCTAAATTGCACTTATAGAAGCTGTAATTTTCTGAACTTAACTACTTATATATGATATGAACTTATTAACTTATAAAAGAAAAATAAAATTTTCTAAACTTATAGGATTTGAATTGAACAGAATTTATAGGATCTGAACTGAAATTAAAAAGGGTAACTTTTATTCCAAAAGAACATGGCCTAGACATGGCCTAACTCAAAGTCAAGTGATGACGACATACAAAAATTAAGCAAGAATTAATCAATACAATTTGAAAGAAGTTTGGTTTATTCTGTGTGTTTGTTGGAAAATAGTTTTCATAATTACTTTGATCAATTAAAAACTACGAGGGATTAAAAATGTAACGTGACGTATATTATTTTATTTTCAGTATATGTTAGTTACGAATACAAAATATTTGCTTTAGATCTTTAATAACATTAATATTGACCATATACATTTAACGGATTTCTTAGCACAGTTTGTTAAGGACTCGCGTAACCAAAATTAGGTGCATAAAAATTAAAGTTAAAGCTACAAAGTACTAATTAACTGTAATACACGGGTTTCGCGATCCTTTCCAAAGTGTGATACACGGGATACCAATGATGGAGAAACGAGGGACAAGCGTGAAAACACGCATTTGTGGAGTCGCCACCACCTTTTGTGGGAAGTTGGAACCGTTCGAATACTTTATGTCATGTCAAGACACAAATGAATGACATGAACACTAAGAACTCGTTACCCTTAGTATTCTATGTCTAGAATGACTCTCATGGATGCCAATGAACACGGATGTTCACAGAGATCTGGAGTAAGGGGTGAGGGTACGTATTAGGAAAATCTTTTGATCGAACACCTAATCCCGCCCGCCTCGATAGCGGCCTCTACTAATGATTAGGGAAACTCTTCTGTTATAGATATGTTGTCGGTTATATGTATGCAATGCAACATCCACAATTTAATCCTAGCATGTGAGTTAAGACTATATCGGTTGAACATGTAATTTAGCAATCAATCAGGTCAAAGTAAGATTTAAGATGTAATTGCATGTGAGAACAATTAATTAAATCATACAATGATTACGAAATAAATTACAAAAGAACAAAGATTACAATGGATTTCATGATCTATGTCGGAAATATGTTTAAGTGATTAATTGAAACAAAGAGAAGAATTAATAAAACTAAAACAAATCAGATTATCAGCGATAATACGAATAATAATCGATTTATTACCCAATTAAACTACGTCAAAGCAAAACAGGAAGATCGGAGACAGAAACCAGCCTGGAACATGCGCAGCAGGTCATGCATCCTCTGGAAGAGGCGCATCAGACCTTGCGTCTGTTCCTGAGATGGCTTCTGGCTGTGAAGTCAGAATCGCGAACAGTTAGTGTTCATTGGTGATTTACGGTTTATTAATGATCTTTAAGTCGAATTTAAGTAATTTAAGTCATATTAATTACTCTAACTATATCAAAGACGAATTTAGAGATTTGATATGGACAAATCTAACCTCTAAAGACACAATTTGATAAACGACAAAAACCCACTAGTATTGATTATTAGAGATCAAGTCAAGACAAACTATCTAAATATGAAGTCATGATGAAAGATGATTTATAAGAAATAATAAAAACTAATAAAGGTTATTGAAACGGTTTTGAGCATAAATCCGACATGAATCTTACATTAGATGAAATAAATAAAATAAAAAAGATGGATTAAACACCCTCAAACTTACATGTTAACGAAACGAGATATGAACTAAAGTTAAAGATTTAGCGACAACTCGACTCGAATGTAAAGAAAGTGCCCTCGTAAGAGAGACGATTGATTAGTTAAGATTGATTATTGTTGAGTTGGTCAAATTGGTAGGTCAATGTAATAACGTGACGGGAACCCAGAAGGATCTGAGCTTACGTGGTCGATTGATCAAGCACGTAGTTGTCAAAATGCGTAGAGCAACGTCTAGAATGCAAAGAGAGAGAAAAGATAGGGCGGAACACTCGCATGCCTTAAAAGTGTGCACGAACCTCTCCTTATATAGGGAGAAATTCGAAGAGTTTTGGAATAACTCGAACACGGAAAGAAATCTAGAAAATATTCCGGAAACATGCAAACAGAGCTGGGGAAGAGGTGCAGCAAGCACTGCGACTCTTGGAAGAGGCGCAGCTCCTGCTGCGTCGTCATTTCCCGAGCAGTTCCCTTACTCTGAAAGAAAGATTTTTGCGTTTCTATATGGAATTTTGGTTGATTTCGAATACTCTTCTAAATAAAATATGAATATATTTTACCGAGAAAAGATTAGTTTTGAAACATTAAGATATCCCAAATATTCTCGAGCGTTCAGACACGATTTTAAAAGACGGTTTATAGAAAATGAAGCGATTTTTGACCAGGATTCCCAAATGACTCTAATGACTGTCAAAACGACCATATCGGCACGTAGATGACGACCAAGGGGTAGACACAACTGTTTGAGCTATCACTTGACGATAAACTTATGAATTGTCATAAATCATTTCGTTGCACCAAACATGCCGCTCAATCATCACTGGGTGGTTAGCGAAATGTGTAGATTCGAGATATCTACATTAACATTATCAACGGTAAAGTTATACGGAGTACATATGTTTGGAGTTAATCTTCATTTTTGTAAAACGAAAAATGTTTGCTCTGTATTTTATAGAAATATAGTATATCCAAGTATTCTTTGAGTCATTTTCTTACTCAAAGTTCTTACCACCGTATAACAATTTGCCATGTTTAATTTGACAAAGATAATATGCTCAATTCAATTCAGATCAATAACATCACTAGCCGAATAAAGTCTAAGTTTTATACATATCCCCTATCCAAATATTAATACCATTTGTAAATCTCTGTTTATCTCGTTCATTGACCTTTACTTTTGTCACAAGTACTGAAATGAACTATTTGGGTCGTTATTGTTATAAAATGACAAATGACAATATTATGTGTAGTACATCAGATTCACCATTAGATGTATGTATTCCTAATATAAAAATGTAAATAAATAAATGAGATACCTGAAAGTTAAATACATGAACAAATGTCCCTAACAGATATAGGATTAACGAATATACACGGAAGCTTATGTCTTGCATATTTGCATATATCAATCGCAATTTCAGAATATGTATATAATCATATTTCCAAAAGACGAACTAACGTATGTGCGTCTCTATTATTTTATACTACAAAAGTCCACAATACTTCGTATCGTAATTGCTTTGCTCGCTATATATATTAACCGTGGTTAGTTTTACGTATGCATGACACATTATTGACTCTATCCTCAGGTGGAATCGTCTGTGCAACTGAAGTTTCTAGCTAGCATTCAATTGAATCAATTCCTGACATTCTTGGAAACAATCTCACTGTAAAATTTTGAGATTTTGATTAAAGTTTGAACTCACCAAAATGTAATCAAAACAAATTAAAATGACCGACGTTGAATATGTAAAGTGGAAATGATATGCAAGGAACTTTATCAACAAAAAAACATTCTGTATAAATGACTAAATTATTACTAAGCGGTCGAACCTAAAAGGGAAAAGACTAAATTTATTAGTTACAATTTACGGAATTACTTTTTCACATACAAATTTTACTTTTTTCACATACATTTTTTCATTAACTTTCCATCTAATACCCTTCTTACCAAAAACCTAAGCAAATTTCCTCTTCTAATTCTCCAACTAACTCCTAGCTATGTTGAATCAATCCATGATTGATGAATGAACTTACACCAAACAAAAATCCATATGTGGTGTCGTTGATGATTTCTAGTCTTTCTAGCTGTTTTTCTTTACTTTTTTTTTTCCAGATCAATAGCTTTCTTCATTGCTCCATTGAAATTAAGCAAGCATTATTTCCTGTTTTGTTTGGTATCGTTTTATTTACTGGTTGTATAGTTATGGTGGGTTTCTCAAACAGTCTATAATTTGATATAGGTTGATGGGGGCGACTAGAGTGACGTGATCAGCCGGAGTAATTTAGATCGGTGGTGGTCGGAGCAAGGGGAGGGGGAGGGTACTGCGGGATAGGGGAGTGCGTGAGAAGGGGGAGGGTAGTGCCGAGATCGGCGGACAACGACGACGACTGGACTGACCAGAGGAGGTAGTCGGAGGTGGTGTACAGTGATCTGCGACTGGACTGACATGATGAGGTGGACGGTGGTGGTGGCGGTGAAGGGAGGGAGACGAGCGGTTTGGGAGAAAAAAATTATTGGGCTGAACAAAAATGACAAGGGTAAAATTGTAAAAGACGTATGTGAAAGAGTAAAATTCGTATGTGAAAAAGCACGTCCCATAATTTATTCACATATTATAAATTTCATCCATCCCTAGAGATGAAAGTGGGTTGTGTCGGGCCGTGTCTCTCTGGCCTACCGACTACCGTGCTACGAGAAAGAAAATGTATGGCACGACCCAGATACGTAAATGTGGGCTTCGTGCCGTGCCAGTGAAGTGGAAATTGGCTTTATTTCTTTGTATTTTGAGCGTGTTCAATTCAGGCATGCCAAAGCGTGTGGTGCAGTTAGGCACAGTCTTTTTCTTCTTCTTCAAACTTTAGCTCAAGCATGACCACGACCCATGACGCGTCGTGCCTTTCTAGCCGTGTTAATCCTTTGTCGTGCTAAAATGACTCATGGATCGTGCTGGGGCGTGTCAGAACATTAGCTTACACACCCACTTCCAACTCTATCCATCCCGACTCTACCTTAGCCAAAGCACATAAATTTTGTACTCTTCATTTAATTATAATTAAAAATTAAACCTACAAGTGGAGTTGTCAAAAACATGTCCCGACTCGATAATAACCCACACATTTACGGTCAAAACCTGCTCGACCCGTGTCCCAATCCATGATTAGGTAAATTTATTAAGAACTTGTATTTAAAGCTAATGAAAATAATATAAAATGATAAAATAATCGTCTAAATTTTATTTTATTTTAATAAAGACATGCTTATATTTATTTTAACGCATAATTTTTCCACTTGATTAATTACTCGAATGATTACCTTATAAATCTAGTCACTGCTTGTCACGCACGTACGTGTAACCATTGATCAATCTAATATATAGGGCTTTGTTTAATGTTGCAATATTGAATATATAAATAAAAAATGTTTATTTTTACTAAAAGCAAGTATATTAAACTAAATAATTATAAAAAGTAAAATAATTACTCCGTATATGTATAATTAAAATTAAAGAAAATAATCATTTGGAAAAATGCGTTAATTTAAGACCTGAGACCTCATCCGAAACCAGTACAAATTTGTGTTTTACAAAAATGAAATTGACCCGATGCATATTTTACCCGAACCCGAAACTCGTCAATCGAACCCGTTTGACAGGTCTACTGCGGATACAAATAGTTGAATCATAAACTTGGATAACAAAATATTCCAAATAAAGGAAGAAAAAATTATTACTTTATATTATTCTCGATCACAAATTCTTATTTCAGACGGACAATTTCCGTCTGAAAAATAAAACGGGATTATGTTGCCACTTTTTAATAAAATGTAACCACAGCTTATATCAACTTGTTTTCAATAGTGGTTACATCTAACTTTAAAGTGGTTACAAAATTCCGTTTTATTACTTCAGACCAAAATGGTCCGTTTGAAGCAAGACCAACTGATTCTCGATTGGTCTGATTACATATGAGAAATCCTGATAAATACACGGGATAAAGCCCTTCACAAGCACAACACACAAGGACAGCAAAACGACAATGTTCTCGAATCAGGTTTTTTTAACATTAAACCCAGAAAAGCTGCCGCTTTCTTCGCTGACTGCTTTTCCTCTCATTTTTCTAGGTCTTTTTGGATTTATATTGTCCCTCTATAAATCCTTTACTAATAATATGGCCACTAATTTATGCCTTTAAAACACATTTTATGTCTAATTTGTTGATGATGCAACATACTTCCTCCATTCAACTCCACTCTACCAAAAAAAAATTTCACATTTGCCGAGACGGGTTTTACACGGTAAATATCGTTAGCTATGTGTTTGCAAAAATTATAAAAGTTAAATATTAATAATGTACTCGTAAAGACGAATCAAACAAGATCACACATGAATATATTTTTTACTTATATATTGGGAGAAAATTGCAATTATATGATCGCTTGTGAATAGTGTACAAAAAAGAAAGTGGTAGAGTGGAGTTGAATGGAGGAAGTATATTATTTGGTGTAGAGTAGTAATAGGCGGATCCAATGTGATTTTCTTTCCATGAATAATTATATGTAAATTTTATAAAAATAAAAATTCGTAATTTATCAACCATCGGCTTAACCTATAAATTAAACGAGTATGGTATGGATATATTTGAAAATTGGTCCTCTAAAGATAATTTGAGACACAAATTCCCCTTACTTAAGAGCATCTTCAACTGTTAGCTACAATTTATCGTAACTTGACTTGGCACATCGATTTTTCAAGCAACCCTGTTTTTCGACTACGTACCGCTCCAATGGAAAACTATAACATCTTGTAGCATATATGGGTCCTACATTCTTACTTTTATCCAATGAGAATTTACCTTTTATTTTTTTAAAAAAAGCAAGCTATGTAGCTTAATTGGTAGAGCTATCATGCTTGCAAGCTACACGCAAATGTTCCAACTCCAATGGTAAGTTACACGGTTATTATTTTACTAAAATTGCAAGCAAGTCCTTATAGAAAACCACTGGAAATGCTCTTATTACTTTTCATAATAATGATAAAACCTTCTACCTAATCCCTTTAACGAGTAGAATTTGAATTTTCTTTAACCTAAATTGTTCTTGATGAAAATATACCTTACATAAAAAGATATAAAAATGTAAAGAACACAATCATTCATGAGTCGAATAAAGTATTATTCCGAACACAGTCCATAAACAAAGTGTTACAAAAACTATATAAACTCAAGTGCTTATTATCATTGCTAGTCGAAACCAGGACCTTTTAATTGGGCAAAGTGTATGGGAAAAGAAAAATAAAAAAATTGCTTAATTGAAATATTGAACTCATGACCTTTTATGATAAGAAAAAGTATCATCGACTACTAAACCAAGTTTGTATTTATTTTTTGGAAAAGGGGTTGCAGATGAATCCAGTGCACGGCTGCACAACCGCCTATGATCGAAACCACAATGATATTAATTTAATTTGTAGTCATATAACCTATGGTCGTTTGTCACATTAAGATTAAGGTAACAATTAAGATGTTAATTAAGTTTGTATAGTTGGCAATTGGCATGCAATATATAATGAAGAGGATGTACTGTTATGGTATTGTAGCAAGCGTGTGTAGTTACTGGTGAATGTTGACGTTAGAGAAGTTATATGGTGAACTCACTTTATTGTCTGAAATTCTGACAATAAGTTTATAGAGCAAAATCTCAAAGATCCCACTTGAATTGGTACTATACTCGTTTATATTTGTCTCTTGTAAATGATGCCAATACAATATTTTGTACTAATATCTCGAGCTAATTATGCTCCGTCACTCTCTCTCTCTCTCTCACACGAGCTGTTACTTTCTACCTGCATTTTTTAGAGGTGCATTTTAGCATCACCTCATGACCCCCCATGCAGCGCACATTAGACCTTTTTTATTCACCACGTTATTCTAGGGTACGGTACCCCTTTCTATATCTGCAAGGACGATGACTATTGTAAAAGAAGTTTTAAGCTACGAATTGTTAGCTAAGACGAGGTCACTAAGATATTGAGTAACTGAGTACTTCTTATAACTAGGAAGTGTAAGTCGGGTCTACAAGTCCTAAGAAACCCCTCAATCAAAGCTCGGTTTGAACTTTTGAGCTCGCTCGGGGTCGAGCTTGACTGAATTCAAGTTGATCCTCAACTTAGTAAGGTTCGGCTTGGAAGCTCGTTTGAGATCGGTCTTAGTTTTTATATATTTGTATAATTTTGTTTTTAAGTTACAATTATTTTTAATTATATTACTATAACTTATTATATTTTAATTTCTACGAGAACTATACTTATTTTTTGTTAGATTCGTAAAGGAAAAAAATATAAAGAATATGATGAGAAACCGAATTCGAACTCTAAATTTTCAAGCTTGACAAGATGGGAGCTGAGCTTGAATTCGAGCTCAAAATTCACAGCCAATCTCGAGCTCGAGCGTAACCGAGCTTAGAAGGACTCAGTTATCCCCTACCTACAATTGTGCAACTAAGACATGATGCAAATAGATGTGACGGAGTATCTTTAAACGATTATGTTCAAGTGTTCAACTGTGCGATAAGATCCAATCGAGGACCATATGCATCTGTAGAACAATTTTGTTTGAAAATGTGTGTAATGCCGACGTTTGTATACAAGTACGTGGATCAGTGGATGTTGCACAAATTCACGAGAATGATTTTACGTGTTATATAATCAATGATATATGTATTAAAGTATTAAACGCAACATCATAGGAACAATCAATTAAGAATATGCATGTTTGGCCTAATTCGTTAAAAATGAGTTTTCGTTTTTCACATTTAATTCTCAAAAAGTGTTTTCAAAATTAAAATCACTAAATTGGTACTTCTATTTCTAAAGCAAAAATAATGGGTCTTTAATTTTAAAAAATACTTTTTAACTTTTACAAAATTTAGTATTTGACCAATTTGTGTATTTTTGGCAAAAAAAAACACTTTGGAAAGCTAGGTCAAACATTCTAAATTAAGTATGTGTTTGACCTGATTTTCGGAAGTGCTTTTAGTAGCTAAAACCTCAAACATGGCCAAACAAACAATTTTTACAAATTAAAAAGTGTTTTTAAAAAGCTCAAAATCAGGTTTAATTATCATAAGTAGAACTGTAGAAGCACCAAACCAGTACTTCTAGCTTTTGTTTATACTTGTATTACATTTAATACATAAATGAAATATTTTAATGCTATAAACATTTTAATAAAATAAAATAAATACTTTTTCGTTCGTAAGTTTTAATTCTCTACGAATAGACACCCATCTTTATATACTTATAATAATATTTTTTCTATATTTCTTCTGATTATGTAAAAATGCTCTTTTTGGAGAATACGTAGGTAAAATTATAGCCAAACACCGACAATTTTTCTTAGAAATAACCTATAAAAAAACTCATTCTGAAAAGCAAAAATAATTTGTAAAAGTTAGGCCAAACAGGCTAAGTACATAATCCGACATCCGTATATATTACCTAAATTGAAGTACCTAAGATCATCCCTTGATAAATAAGTAGTCAAACTTGCAATGATATGTAAAGTAGACCATGAGAAAAAGATTAAGTTGATTAGAACGACAAACTAAATGATTTTTTGTCGAATATAATCTTTAAGAAACTTTTTTCTTTTGCGAAATACAAAATAAATAAAGTTTATCAAGCACAACCTTTAATAAAATATTTTTTGTCAAACACGATATTTTGGTCGGATTCCGACAACTTAAATCATTTACGATCGCTTAAGGGTTTAGCTTCTGATCAAGAACCCATTTGCCTTCCTCTCGAACCACTTGCAACCAACAATCTCCACCTACGATATACATACTTTGAACTCCCCTCTCGCTAAATATCAAACTTCAATTCAGGCCAACAAAACATCATAATCCCATTAAAGAGCCACGAAAAAACCTTTGACTACCCGTTACCAAACTTACAAAAATCTTCCCTGACCAGCCTTACTTTACACACCAATTGACCGCATATAAGGTCAATCCTCGGAAAGTATGTACTCCCATCTTTTCAGCGAGTACAAGAATACCACAAACATACCTCGTTTGCTATCTCAAACATCGACTGAAATTCACTCCTAGAGAGTCATCGTCTTTTCAGCACCGACTCAGGCCAACTCCTTTCACCAGCTCGAAACTACCACCTAACATCATAACCCTCACATCCACGACCTTCCCTAGACTGCCATATACCACCATACCAAATTTCAAATCCAATGCACCACCATATCCCATTCAAAAGATCCTCAAAAACCCCCTTGCCCGATACACAAACCCATAGTTCATGTACTGTTGTCCGTGACCTGACCCTATTCACGACCCATTTGACCACCCTTAGGACCACCTATGACCACCATTGATACCACCATAAGAAAGCCTGCACTCTCACCTTTCCAAAAAGTCCAAAAACACCTCAAACCTATCTCGTTTGCTATCTCAAACATTGACTAAAGGTCTCCTCTGGAAAGTCACTGTCTTTTGTTTAATCCTGGTCAAACTCCGGCCGAAATGTCGTGTTTCACAAAAAAAATTATTAAAGGTTGTGTGACAAAAAAAATTAAAGGTTGCGCAATAATTTTTTTTTAAAAGTTGTGTTTGACGAAAAAAAAAAAAAACTTTACTCTTCAATTTGCCCTTCGTTTGGCCACCAACCGCAACAACTGCCGCAACATTAAGTAACGACTCTTATATCTTGATTTATTTTTATAATTTAAGCTAACTCTTTGATTAGTTTCTTAAAAAATTATATTTTGTATTTTCTTTTAGTAAAGCATAACTAATTTTAATTTTATGATATGATAAATCGAATTTATTGGGATTTTGTGGTTAAGGGGTGTAATTTCACTTTTAATGTAATTTCAGCGTATAATCACATCAATTTAAACTTAAGCATCATAATTTTACAATTGGGCAAAGTAATTAATGGTCTTGATTACCACTTAGGCGACCTGGAAAAAAAAATTAATGACGTGGACTCAAAATAGTTTTAAAAAGTCTCCAAAATAATTTAGTAAAAAAAATATTAAAACGATGAACATACTACATACGGAGTATATAATGAGGAAGAAATTTGTGAATTAGATTGAGTACATTAATGTTGGTATATTATATTCAATTATTCATAACCAAAGTAACTAAAGATTTAGTGTATTAATTAACAAAGGTAGCTTAAGGATTTAGTAGAATACGATCACAAAAACAGGAAGCATAGACGGATAAAAAGGTATTTATGCCGGAAATTCTGCAGTAAGCTGTCGGTGCTAATTGTCTGCTAAGTACTCCTTCAAAAGTTGACAAAGTATACTAAACAATTAGTCAATAATAGCCCGTTTTCTTCTTCATCAAGCCCCATCAGTAACAATAAATAATCGACAAGGAATAATGTCGTGATTCTTGTGGCCGGATAAAAAACATTAAAGATATAATGTGCCTAGGGTTCTCAACGACCCGATTTGAGCTCGAGCTCGGATGGACTCGGCTCGGATTTTGAGCTTCAGCTTGAGCTCGGCTTGGTTCAAAGCTCGTCGACTCTAAAAACTTGAAGCAAGAGCTTGGCTCGAGTTCGAATCGAGTTCGTTTTGTCATTATATTATTTTCACTTTCTCATCCTTCAAATCTAATTAAATATAAATATTTTTTAAAAACAAATTAATAAAATTTTAAAATACTAAAAAAAAAGTTATATAATACGGAATAGTATACTTATAAATGCCTAAATAACATATAACTTAAAACAAAATCAATATTATAGTATAAAAGTAATGTAAAGTTTTATATAAGCGAACCCAATAGAGCTACCGAGCCAAGCCTTGTTGAGCTCGGCTCGGCTAAGGCTCTACACGTATTTAGCAAAGCTTGGTTCGAGCCCGATAATAGTTTGACCAAGCACGAGCTAAGCTTTGACCTAGCCGATTCCGAAGGGTTGACGAGCATGCTCTTATCATTTATAGCCATAGTGCTTAATAGTCCGAGTATAGCAATTAGTGTTTTGTAAAACCGTTTTAAAGATATGAAACATAACTAATTTCAATGGATAATGAATAAGCAATTAGCATATTTTTTTTGTCAGGAGGAGCGTCTAAAGCCATGTTCGATTACGGACTCGGTAACCGAACCTACGATTTTGGTCACTGAATTTGCATGCTTTATTGATAAAATTCAATATAAACCTCAATGTATAGTACCTTATACATTAATATTTGGAGCATCGTTTTTAAGACGCCCCTATTTTTCTTGTCTCGTACTAAAAAAAACATATTACTTTTTATTTTTATTATTCTGCAACTTGTTTTAAAGGTTTTTGTACTATAAATAAAGTTCAATAGATAAGGCAAAAGTTATGAAGTGAGTGTAAAATTACACAAAAAAAGGAAGTTGATTTTTATTAGGAAAGTCATTCGGATCACGATCTCTTCCCAAAAAAAGGAAGCTACCCACGGTTTCTTCCAACTTCTCGAGGCTCTCCCTCATTCGGATCACGATTCCCTCGAGCTTGGGAAGTTTCTTATCGTATGCTTCCTCCAACGCGTCAATGCGGTCTTCCATACTCGGTTCACCCATATTCTCAATTCCGATGAACAAATGCGGCTTGCAGATGCCCGTCCGAAGACCGAGCTCATATACCAAATGTCACAGTCTTGTACTTTTGCCGAACCGTGGTGCGCACCCTTGCCCTACTCTTAGGAAAGAATGCAAGCAACGAAGGGTCGTGCTAGTGAAGGATCTCCCACTAGCACATTACACAACTCGGGGTGTGTGTCAGGAATCCTAGTCGCGATTATCAAGTTCCGGCACACAAAAGCAATAAAAGTAAGAAATACGATTATTGAAAGCAAGAGACAAGAAATATCAAGCTTAAAGATGAGAAGTACGTGGTTTGAAGGACTAGCACCTCTCATAGAGGCTTATTTGATAGGTTCATACATGTAGCAATGAACGTTACATGTGCAGAATAGCGATATGTTTTCTAAAAGCCTAAAAACGTATCTTAAACATAAAACTAAGTTCCAAGATTCGACATGCAGGAAGTAATCTTGGAGTACTACATAATATAAAAACAAAAACAAAAATACATAAAGGCATGAAAGAAATCTAAGAGGTCGAAGTGAGTGGACCGCTCGCGCAAATATGGAGGATTTGACAGCTCCTTAGACATAGGAATATGATTGTGATTGAGATTGAGATTATGCATGTGATGTTGTTCAACTCGATTGATATTGTTATGCGTTCACTTTATCGTATGGACTTGTCACTTATGTCTCATTAAAATGATTGAGTATTGATATACTCAGTCATTGTGTTGACATGTGCGCTCTTGTATCAAATTATTTTAAAAAATTATTTACCGTGATCCATTTGACTATTTTCGGCCTTATGGTCAGTAGGTTAGTATTTATAGGTTTTTTGGAGCTAGTATGATGATTGATCGGGGCTTGGGACGACATATCGTGATACTTCGAAATCGAGTCGTGCCTTAGTTGATTTTCGTCTTTAGACTACTTCAAACTTCCGCTTAAACACTTGGTCTTGAGTCTTGAACTTTTGAATATGGATTGTAGTAATAATTAGAGGTAAACCTTTTAATATTGTTTCATTATGGTGTATATGATAACACGCCCTCAGGAATCCGGGAGAGTAATAAGTTCTTCAACTACCTTATCCGAGTAAATGGGGGTGTTATATAAATGCCTAAAACACTAGTCAAAAGTTTTCTTCATCTATTCAAATGGGGGTATTGTTTAATCATAAATTCTCATTGAAGACGGACACTATATATTCGTCACAAGCTAAATACGGATAATGCCTATCTCATAATATGCAAGTGGTAAGGACAAGTGGATGACATATGGATCCCCCTACTTGCCCTTCTCACCTGTATATTGTGAAAGGGGCACTATCCGTATTTAGCTTGTGATGAGTAGTGCACGCCTTTAGTAAGACATGATGTTGTTTAATCCTACTTTATTAAAGCAACAACCCCAAATCTTATGTGTCAAACTCACCATAAAAGTAGGAAGTGAAAAAGTAAACATTTTTTGGGGAATTATTTACATGAAAACTTACATTACATGAATAAAAAAGCATCACATACTACTCAATAAATGCAAGTTACATTCAAATTTTACATTTTACTTTAAAACAATTTCTAAACTATTTACATGAATTTATAATTTAGAAAAATTACTTGATTAGATAATTACTATAATTTAAAGTCTTTATATTGAACTTGATAATTAAAAAAATCAGAATTTGCAAAAAAAATTGTTGAGACGTTTTTTCTTGACAAATAAAAAATATACAATAATTGCTAATCGGCTACAAATAGAAACCTTGCCAACATATTTGGGCACATGTCAATTATTTTAATTGTTTATTGAATACTCTTTAAAAACATGCACATGTTTTATTAAATGAAAATCAGGTGTCATCATTTGCACGAGTTTGCAACTATTCAAATGGGGTCAAAATATTCATTTTAATTATGCACGGATTAAAATTTTCATTTTATCCAACGCAAAGGTTTTCAAAACATAGACAAGTTTAACTAACTGAAACATGCTAAACAATTTGCACGGGTCGACAATTATTCAAACCGGGTTTTAATGAAATAATTGAAGTAACAAGAAAAAGTAGAAACTCAAATTTAGCTAACAAGTGAAAATATTGTATTACAACAACGACTCGGCCGATAGACCCTAAAGCTAGCATCATTTATGCTAATTACTATTGACATTTATAATTCAAATTTAAAATCTTAATTATAAATTCATAACTTTACAACTTTAATTTAATAACAAAAATTTGAAACAACATACCCGTGCAAATTGCACGGGTTTAAAACTAGTAGATTTTTAATCTTAAGACTGAAGAGAGATAGGTGTTGTTTAATTGCCCTTGGAAAAATATGTAAAATATTCTCAAGAATTACAAAATGTGGATATGTTTGGTTGCCACTTTTTTGTTTTTGCAAAAATAGGGGAAGTTGCACTTTCTACGCAATTGCTACAAAGAGGAAATTGATTACCAAAATTGTTAACTTAAAATTCCCATGAAGAATGAAGTGTTCCCCATTGTTAACCTAATTAGGTGATGTAGTTTATTTCTCATAATTTTTTATTTCACATAATAGGTAAATTATACAATCAGTTATATCAAAGTTAGGGGTTGTTTGGTTGCCCCTTTTATAACACAGGAATTGCAATTCATGTGATTTGCAAAATAAGTGGGTTGTTTGTTTACCCAAAATCACATGAATTGAAGTTCCATAGGAACTCTAATTCATCCATAATGGAGGAAGTTGCTTACCTAGGTCCCCCTAGGTAAGTGGAAATTCCTATGGAATTCACTTCCTATATCACAACCAAACAAGCTTCCTCCATTTCATGTGAATTGCAAATCATGTGATTATTACTTCCTTGGAAGTGCAATTCCCCCTTGCGAATCAAACGACCCCTTAGTGTTCTAAATTTTGAGCTTTAATTATAAGAATATCTTTGAGTTTTGTCATAAAGTTTATGAGCCCCTTCACGTAAATATTGAACCCTAACAAATTTTAAAAGCTCTAATACTATATGTATAAGATCAATATAATGCTCTACAACAAGATGTATAATCTCTTGTCTGTGATTTTACACTTCGCGCATCAACCAAGCGATCCCTAATTGTCGAAAATGGACTACCTTCACAAGTACCGTAAATATAATAACACAAATTGTCATTATAGGACAAAAGTGGTCTCTTCAAAGAGACCTCTCACAAAGAGCAAGTGAGGGAGGAACTCCGAAAGGTCACAAGCTGAAAACGGTCACAAGCAACACGAACTCATAAAATAAAATACAGTTGGTCTCTCTCGTGACGGTCACTAGCTTGCGACAGATCAAATTCAACCATTTTATAATAAAAAGTGATCATTCATAAAATGTTACATATCATATAACAGTTACATTTTCTCATAAAAATAGTTACATTTAATTTGTGGCGAAAAATATCCGTCGCAAACCAGAATTGGTGAAATACAAAAGGTGTTTAATGATGATGAAGGAACATTGCGCTTCATTTTCTGCCCCTTCTTTCTTTTTAATTCCAACTATTTTAATCATTATTTTTTTCTTCCCTTGCTTCACCTTTTAATCAAAAAGAACTTGCCTCTTTATTCAATTCATCTTTAAAAAAAAAGTTGCAATATTTATTTTTTAAGAGTGAGCTACAGAAAGGCCAAAGAAGGTTCTTTTTCTGCATCAAATACAGTTCTTTAAAGGACATATACTTGAGCTTTCTCTTTTACCTCTCTATCTTCTCTCTACTCATCTCATTCTTCTTGCCATACATTCACATTTTCATATTTCACACACTATAATATATATATATAAGGTTTTTATCTGTTGGTTATCATATTATAGTATAAATATATATAAGTGTGACATAATATATTTGGAAGTTTTGTTTCATGTCTAGGCCATTAGAGCATGATTACATAGGTTTATCAGAAGTGTCTTTAATGGAGAACTCTGAAAGCTACTTACTTTCTAAAAATAGTAACAATGGTGGTTTAAAGACAGAGTTAAGTCTTGGGTTACCAGGGGCTGAGTCACCTGAAAGGAAACATGGTGGGGTTACTATTTTTGGTAAGGATTTTGAAGGAAAGTCACAAACTTTGTACTCTTGTTTAAATGGGTCACTTAAAGGTTCTAAAAGAGGTTTTTCTGATGCAATTGATGGTTGTGGGAAATGGGTTTTGTCTATTAATGGAGGATCTGATGGTAATTTCAGTAAAGATGGTTTTTTGGGTGAAAATCTTAACAAAAATGCTCATAATTTGGGTCTTTTGAAAGAGGTTTCTGTAACTTCATGCACTAAGACTTGTGTTCAGGAGAAACCAAGTCATGAATCTTCTGTTAATGAAAATGGTGCTGCTCCTGCTTCCAAGTGAGTTTTCCCTTCTCATTCATTCGTTTACCTTTTTTATTATCGGGTTTTGTTCATTCAATTTTAATTATATGGTCTTTTTAAAAAAATTATGTGATTATGACAAGTTATTGCATGTCCTTGTTTTCAAATTATGTTTAATTATGCCAAGTTGTATATTGTAATTTGTTTTATTAGTTTCTGGTGAGTGAACAGCAAGAATATGGTCCATTCTGTGTTTTATTGCATCTTCCCAACACAAGTTGTGGGGTTGTAACCTGACTTGCCTTGTCTTTCCTAAGACACTTTGCTTAACTCTTTAGTCAAACAAATTGCACAGAGGTTGTAAGTCTGGCTTAAGACGGAATCCTTCTTAACAAATACTACCAGATGGTGATAATAAAGACAACTTTTGGTATTTCCCAGGCAACAAGTCGGGTGATTTGATATGTATTTGACCCGTTTAAGCTTAACACAGAATCACATATAGTGTCTGTCGTAGATGAGAATTTGTGTTTAAATTAATCTTTAAGGTCTTCTTCATAGCATTATTAGTTTGTAGTGTTCCAATTGAAAAAATAAAAATTGATGTTTTTTAAAAAAAATTCTTATATAGATGTACTGTATATAGTACCATTCTGTTTACTTGAGTAAGTTGGAACATTTGGACATCAGGAAACACTGAAGCAGTCTATTTCTGTTTTCAATGCAAGGTTAAGGTTGCATAAATCTGACCTTGTTGTAGAGGGGATCCTTTGGAGCATAATATTATTGTTGTGAAACATTTGTGTCCCTAAAGTTATATTTAGAAACATCAAATATGCAGTGTGTGCCTAGATTCTTGGTTGCGTAGTATGGTTATCGAGATTAGTGACCTTATGACTTCTTTGTTAATAATATGTTTGTTCTATTAGTTATTATGGGAAGAATTAAGCCATTTTCTGTGAAGCAGGGCACAAGTTGTGGGATGGCCTCCAATTCGATCTTTTCGTAAAAATACTATGGCGTCCACCTCTGCAAAGAACACTGGGAACACTGAGGAAAAATCAGCATCTGAATGCCTCTATGTCAAAGTTAGCATGGATGGCGCTCCATACTTGAGGAAGGTTGACCTCCGAATATATAGGAACTATGTGGAACTGTCTTTGGCTCTAGAGAAGATGTTCAGCTGCTTTATTAGTGGTAAGTCTGTCTGGTAACTTCCTACTGATTTCCTCTTTTCTACGACTGTTCCGTAATTCTGATATTCCTCACATTAGTTCAACCAGAACAGTGTTCACCATAAGTGGATAGAAGTACTACTAAATGTCTTTGATTTTCTTTCATGCTAAGAGACGGAGCTAGATTGAAGCTCTTTCTAATTGCATATCTATCCCCCATGCTTGCGTCTTCCTCAGAATCTTATGTGATGGTATGGTTCTGCTGGGTAAGATGCAATCACAAATGCGAAGAAACAGACTTTAGTGCCTCAAGGGCTCTGAAAATTGGGGGGTAGGGAGGGCTAGATGTACGCATCTTCACCCTTGTGTTAACAATACAAGTATGATGTTTTTGCATGGCTCGTTTTGAAAACTGAATCGCATGATTCTGCGTCACACACAAAAAGAGAAACATTAGTGATATATTTGGTTTAATAAAAGTATTCGTAGCATGCATGATATAAGAGAGGTCATTTTATGATTTTGTATGACAATGTCGATAAATGACTAGAAGCTGACCATTTTTGATGTAATGCTATAGGTCCGTATGGTTCTCATGGCCATGGGAAACACGATGTAAGAGAGGGTCATTCAACGGAATATCTCCGTACTTCTGAATATGTTCTGACATATGAAGACAAGGACGGCGATTGGATGTTAGTTGGTGATGTCCCGTGGAAGTAAGTCCTGTTTTCTTTATTGTTGTTTTCTCAATAGACTATGCACTGAACCAAAAGTCTCTTTTTGTGCAAGGAATGTTAGTCACTCGTGTCTATTCCTTAAGAGCCTTGTCAAATATATCTCATTCGTGTAATAGGCCAGCCTTAGTGCGGTAGGTTTTGGGTTCTATCAGATAGAGTCCGTTGTGCTTCACCAATCTTTGGATTCTATCAGGTCGGGCTTCGCGGGTCAGTCATATTTTTACCAGCTCTTACTCATGTAGTTGTCGAGCTCAAGACATGACAACTTTGACTTATGGTCATTAATCGAGAATATCTCGGTTTTATTCACTCATTCAGATTTTCCGAGGCAATGAATCAAAGATAATAATTATTTCCTTCAAATTTTCCCCTTAAAACAGGATGTTCACGGAGAATTGCAGGAAACTCAGAATCATGAAAGGTTCAGAAGCCATCGGCCTTGGTATGCCACATACTTCAGCCTGAAGATTTACAGTTTTATCGAACGAAAGTTTGATGCTTGATCTGCAAGAATAAATACTTAGTATAGTTTATTTATTATATTTTTATGGCAGCCCCAAATTTGAAATGTAGCTGAGAAATGCAAGATTTGATCCTAAGAATGGCGCTTGGCGGAATGACGGCAGGAAGGCATCCAGTGGAACACAGGGAACCTTCAAGAGGTTTTGAAATTTTAGGGAGTATTGTGAAGTCTTTGATATTCTGTGTTTGTGTGTAACTTTGTTGTATTAGATAAACAATATTTGTAGACTTCTTAACGTTTTATTAAATTCAGCAAGTTTGTGTGTGTATTACCCTGTCATCAAACCAGGAAATTTGGGTTTTGCTTCATCAAAATGTCTTCAAAAACTTGGGCAACTTTCCTGTTTTTAGGGTATAGTGAGTAGAGTGACAACTAGTTTTAATGTTGACTGGTTTGAAGTTTGAACATACATTATAAGTAATATCTCCAAAAAACAATTAGATAATCCAATTTGGTGGGTTAAACTATTTGGCCGATAAAGTCACGAGAGATGGTATGAATGATCTCCTTGTCAACTTTGAAGTTTGAAACGCTAGCATCAACATTCCTCTCGCAACTTCTTTTATGGAAAAGATTTGCATTATATATTTTTTTTCCACGCTTTTGCGCATCATGCATTTTTGTATGATATACAGAAATACAGAATTTAACCAATCTTTTCAAAACAATGTTGAGATTCAAAACTAAAAACTAAATATGTGTATAATTAACATGATACCTGAAGAAGCCATAACTTAGTAGTTCTGAAGAACAAAAGGCATGTTTACAAAAAATAGAAGAAAAGAAACCAAGGCCGAAGTAACCAACTGGCTAATATTCTCAACCAATATCTAACAACTCGTTCAAGATTCGGGCTTAGAAATCTGAACATAAACCATCTGAGTATAACCATTAAAAACAGACCTGTCCAATCTACCAAGCCCGACCCTCTGGAACAACCCATAACGGCCATCTTCAACGATAGGAGGGACCGAGCGTGAGGGATCATATCGTGTCTGGTGGGTCAGAGATGGTCCTGCTGTTGGCGGGACTTCCCAGTAAAGGTCTAATATTGACTCGACAAACCGGCTATTCTGGAAGTGTTCTGCTTGAGTAATTGGCGTATTGCTGTGATTAAAGTCGTCTCGCATATACCCTCTTACGCCCCACCATGCTTCACCAGGCCCACATAGTTCATCAATGTCAACCGCTTTTTCCCAGAAATGTTTTCGTCTTGCTCTTGTTCTTGCTTCGTCACTGTCTTTGAAGCAACTGTGCCCACCACCTTGAACAAATGCAAACAAGCTATGTTACTTAGACTGGATATATATCCAAGTGTCTGGCTCGATATGAGTCAACCTTTAAACATGGGGATTCCATACTAGAATGAGAGCTAGGATGTGTTCACAGATTTTTAGAACATCAAATTATCTGTAAATTTTAGATATATAAGCATTGTTTGGATATAAAGTACAAATTAAGGAGGAGAAGGGAATAAAGGGAAGAGAAAGGCAGAAAGCCGAGGAAGGGAAGTTCAGTGTTTTCCTACCATACCCTTCTTATGTTAATTGATGTTGTGGTTACTAAACGGTTTAAAGTCCAGGTGCAACAGCGTATTCTTTCTACCAGATCGGATTTTGATTGGGCTTTTAGGAAGGAAAACAAAGCCCTCTACTTCCTTTCCCTCAATGTGACTCCAATCCAATTTACAAACTAAGCAAGGGAAATTGTTCACTTCCTTTTTTCAAATCCCTCCAAGCACACTACAGGTTAGAATTTGTAAAGTGAAATAGGGATATAGATAGGCTTAAATCATAAGAGCAAAATATACAAAAGGATACACACAAAATCTCTTCCTTTACTTTTGTCAAGTGGGCCTCTAGGAGGAGTGAGTGAGTGACGGATAGCTAAGCCTCGGATACAGTTTCTACACCCATATCCTTGAGTGTCATGTAGGACAAGGGCACGGCCCCGAAATCGACATGTAGGAGTAACATAACAGACGAGTTGATTTACTGATGTTTCTTGTGATAAACGTCCATGTTCCGGTCATAAATGAAAGCACGTATTGGACTATACAAGTTCGGCCACACTAACACTAATATTTCTTCTAAGTACTACACTCCGAAACCCAAGTAAATCAATGAGTAACAGAATAATGATGATTACTAGTGACTGACACAGTAACACTTACATACAAACTCAGAACAGCCAGATAGATTAGAGCGAAACATTTACAGGAGATCATTCTACTTGAATAAAATCTTGTAGTGTACAATGATAAAGAATTAAAAATAAAATAATTAAATAACAAGCCTAAACTAAAACATATTGAGTTTCCAGAGACAAGGTGGAAGGGAACACATTGTTGAAACTGCAACTAATAAAAACAGAAAACAATTGAAGATCAAAGTATGGGGATCTACCTCTTATATAACTTTGATCACAAATCTGTCTTAAGGAGTAATGATCACCAGTTCCAGTGTCGTAATTGTCTTCAAAGACAATATGTCGGAAACCTGCCTCTAGTGCCTGCCTCAATCTGATAGGAGCATGGATTTGGGCAAGAAAGTACAAGCTGTCAGAAACTTACATTATGGACAGTGAATGCACTTTACAGTAACAGGCTATTGCTCTGTGAGGGCAAAGAGCGAGGGATTAGAGGTCATAGCCTGCAAATAAATCAGGTATTTCATCCGTCTCATCAATTTCTTTACATTTGCTTTTGGATTAGTTTTTATACAAACAATGCAAGTAAGGTCGGGGAATTTTGTGATTAAAAGATGTGGGTATGTTAATAATGGTGGCTCACTGATCTTGTGGAAACATGCCGGAAAATAAATGAGGGAACAATGCCTTCAACACAAAAGAAAAAAAAATCTTAAATGGGACTTGTAAAAGGAAAACTATGACTGCCCAAAATGGAATACGTAACGGATTTGGTATAGGCCTAGGGACTATTACCTTTTCAATTCACTCTGATGGTCATCGAAAAAGACAAGAACTTGACTTTGATCCTTTACCCCATGCTTCTTAAGCACACTCTTCCAATCAATATTTCCAAAATCTACGAAATCCTTTCCAGCAAAGTATGTGCAATTTTGATCGACATAAGCTGGCCCTTTCTTTAGATACTTCTCCGGATGACGTGGAGTAACTGAGATTATCTTAGCATTCGGCATCGCCTGCCGTAGTACCCATGTTGAATGCCCTTTGAAAGCACCACTCTCTATCATAATGTCTGGCTTCAGCCATCGCGTAATAAACCAAAGGCCAAAGCTATGATCAAATCCCATGCCAAACATATTGTTTTTAATCGGTCGATTCTCATACAAGGGTATAAACTCTTCTAAGCCACTTATGAGATCCTTGGATGTCCATTCCACACTTTTACCATGTTTCGATCTGCCTTTTGCCAACAAGAACAATTAGACTTGTGTAGACTAAAAAGACCAGAATATTTTGTTACCAAATCAGTCTAGTAGAAAATGAGTGAGTGCTGTGAAAAATATGGTTTCCTACTTTCCTTTCCTCAGAATGGATAAAATTCCCCTAGGCTAAATAAGCTGGTTAAATAAAGCTCTGGTGAAGAATTTCGCTAGACATTAGAAGCATGTTTTACACTATGCCAGCCTAGTGCAGAAAAAAAAAATAGTTTTCACGGCATGACTAAGGATATATATTTTGAGATAAATCAGAACAACATGAAAAGCTAAAATACGCAAAAAGCTACAATACTACCCAATAATCATAGATCATATCGGTATACCAACCTAAAGCTGGAACCACGCCAATGAACCATGAACCTGAGCATGAAGAAATGCTCAAATTCATGTTACAAAAAAGTTTCCCATTTACGCTTGAATCACCCCGATAACACACATAAAAGACTTTCATTTCCCTTCTTGTTCATTAGTTGACGTAAAAAATCCATCATCATTTAACACATACGGAACGAGCTACCATGTACATTAGGTTTCAAATACCATTGATAGCTACAAATCTTATCACAGATCAACTCAAAGATCTCACAAGCTAATCTATCTACTATTCTACTCTCTCCATTCCATTAGGTTGTTCACATTTTTCAATATATGAGGGATGAAAAATGTAATTCTATTTGAATGGAGGGATTAGCAATTATGAGCAAAAAACATAAGAAATCCCACGTGCCTCAACGGTTCCCGTAAGTGCAGAATATATAGGAAACTACATCCCTTCTTTTCCCTCCAAATCCCTTTTTTCCCTCCCAATCCCTTCATCCAAGCAATGGGTACAAATAGCTTAGATGAAAACTTTTGTCATTCACCAACAGCAGGGAAATAGTCCAAGGAACATGGAATGATAGACGGGCAAGAATAATGGTTTCCTTCCCGTGAAATTCATACCAAAAAAAAATGTAGTCCGATAGTATCTGCCTAGAAATTAAAGTTGCCTGGAAAAATATCCAAGCAGAAGAAAACAAAAGCCGAAACAACCCAACTATTTCCTCAAATTCACACATCAATATCATTTCCCATTTGCGATTGTGTCATACTGGAACACACAAAAGGTTATCTTTTTCCTTTCTTGCCCATTTGTTACAGTAAATCCAAAAACACCTACGGTTAAATATCACTGTGCGGCATTTAATACCGACTGATTGAGCTACCATGTACACTAGGCTTCAATTACTATTCACAGCTACAAAATCCAATCACACAAGCTCAGTGTCTGACTTGAATTACAAAATAAGGAGGCCAAGATTTGAACACTTAATCTCGACTCTCTCGTGTGGATACTTACACTCAACTACCTAGCCAACAAGGAAGGCCGAGTAATCATTTCTCACTGAAATGTATTTGGGCTTTATTGAATTATTGATCAAAGGGGATGTTAGAGTTTAAAACCGATCATGGGACTCCAACCATCAGCTTAAGCTTAAGCTTTTGGTTGAGATGGTCTCCTCACATCCTCACATGGTATCAGAGCCATGTGACTAAAAGTTCACGGGTTCAAAATCTCACCGCCTCTCATTTCTAAAGTGGAATATTACGCACCAGATAGGGGGAGGAGGCAGTGGTGGAGCTAGGGGGGTAGGGGGGGGGGGGCTAGCAGGGGCGGTCGCCCCCCCTGACGGTTGAAATTTTCAAAGTTTTTAGCGAAATTTTTCGAAATTTTTTAAAAGTATTTTATGAAAATAGTCGTTCGCCCCCCCTAAAATATTTCGCTCCCCTAAATTCAAATCCTGGCTCCGCCACTGGGAGGAGGCCTGCCGTTCCATCCACACTTCAAGCCCAATGGGCATTCGTGTGAGGGGCGTGTTAAAGTATAAAATCGATCACGGAACTCCAACTAGCTTAACCTTTTGGTTGAGATAGTTTCTTGACAGGGGACATTCCCCTCTCGGCATAAACTAAGGTCCTCCACTGCACAAGCTAATCTATCTAGCAAACATAAACACAAAAAAAAAAAAACACAAACACACACAAAAGAAAAAAATCAAAACTTTAGCAAAACAAGAAACACCCAGATTAAAACAAGCAAAACCCAGATCAAAAACACCAAAATCACATACAAATCTTAACAATATTAATATGAATTGTTAAACTTTGATAAAGAAGAAAGAAAAGAGAGCTTACACCAGGGAACACCAAGCGATCCGAAATCAGATTCAAGTCCATCAAACCCGAAAAACCCGAAACGAGAGTGAGGATCAAAAGATGAAGGACCCGACCCAACACAAACAAGGGTGCGCGTGTAAAACACGACGGAAGAGAAGAATACAAGGGCGAGAAAAGAGAGTGCTAAGAAAGGCCAAAGGAGTGCGTTGCGTGAGATGAAGTTGAGGATGCGCGTGGTTATTGGGATTGTTTTTTTAGTCTTGGATTCGTCGCCTTCTTCGTTGTTTTCGTCGTCTCCGGGGAGTGTAGGGCGGCGCGTTGAGTGTACGCGCTCCAGCATTGTGTCTCTTTCCATGGACGGAAGCCACCTGAAGGAAGTTGGTGTGAAGTGAGAGTTTGGAATTTGATGGATTTAATGACAAAATGATGGTTTTGGATACTTATTTTGGTTTATTTATTATTTTGAGTATTTAATTGGATAATTATATCTAGTAGAGTATATTTGTTTAATAATAGTATAAGGAACAATCTATATCTTACCTTAATAAACAAATAATAAGAACAGAAATGAATGTGTGTATTTTTTTACCGAATTACTTTTTTACATATGGTGGTGATGCGTGACGAAGGAGAAGAAAGAACGCGATGTCTTGTGGTGTAGGGTGGTCAAAGTGGTGCTGCGTGAAGAGTGGTCGTCATCTGGGAAGGTGGTCCGGTGGTGGTTTAAAGGATGGTTTGGGATGGCAAATTGCCAATAAGCATAAAACACACAAAATGAGATTCAATTTAACTTATGTGATTAATAGTTAAATGAATTTGTGTCTTATGGTATGTAGTTGTTAGATATGGAATTAGATCATCTGCATTTGTTACTCACGAGTGGAATAGAAAAAATCTACTGAAATATGATTGAATTTAGCTCCTTTGTAATAAAAAGAAATAAGGAAGATGAATGAAATATGGATACTTCTAACATGAATTTGTAAGGAGAATTAATGTAGAAGATATATATATGTTAAATGTATTAAATCATACATGGTTGTGTTAAATGTAACATGTATCTAATATATGATTGAATTTAATTTCCTTGGTAATAAATAAAAGGGAATTGAAGAGGATGAATGAAATATGGAACTTCGTAGTAAATTTAGTATAGGTAGTATGTAAGAGATACATTTATGTTGATGATGAAATTAAATCATAAATGAATGTATTAAATGTAACATGTATTTCGTATAAAAATGAGATAGGATGCTTGTTCTTAGGTGTTTAAAGATGTAGCCGCAACAACTAGAGAGTGTAGCAGTCTCCACAATGGAGATGGGTGGTAGTCGGTTACTCACCAAAGAACGAGAGTTGTGAAAGAATAAGAGTTAGCTTAAGTGGTAAGAGGCTCTCTCTAATCAAGAGATTGAGAGTTCGATTCTTACCCACGACGTAGTACACTTCTTTGATCCTAAAATAAATAGAAAGAGAGTTGTGTGGGAAATTCTTCCCACCCCATTGAGTGAGATGTGTGTTCAATGTTTTGAGTTGTTCACTGTATTCGAATTTGTCAAGTTATCCTTAAAATAGTACTCGTGAAATGGTAATATATAATGAATTGGAGAATGGATTTAGGCATTTACCGAACCATTTTTCCTCTTTTATAGGTGTGGAGCCTTGTGCCCTAGACTTCGCCACAGATTGGGCTCTCTCTAGCTAGGCCCATAATCAGCCCTTGAAGACAAGCGAGCTTAGCGGACCGAGCTGAAGGTGTAATACCTAAGGTATTACTCAGTCGAGTTAGGTGCGTACTCGACCGGGTGGAGGTGTTACTCGATCGAATGAGCATGGACTCGATCGAGTAGTTGGTTACTCGGGCGAGTGGCCTTGGTTCGGGGTTTTGGTTTTGACCTGTAAATTTTTACTCGGTCGAGTATGTTGGGTACTCGGTCGTCTGGTCAGATTACTCGACCGAGTAATTGTCGTGAATCAGCTTTTTTTATTTTACATCCACGTAGGTCCTATCTTATTTCTCATTAGTAACATAAGCACGTCTCTCATAAATTTTCTACTAAACTCTTTAATTAATCCCGAATTACTCTCTAATTACTCTTTAATCTTATCTTGGACTTGTTGAGAAAATCAATCTTCTAGATTTTTCTTTCATCTTTTCCAATCTTTGTAACTCATCTCCATCCTTAAACTTGTGATTTCACTTAATCATCTGATAGGCTATGTCGCACACCTAATCAAAGATAAATTTCCCTAGACACAAATTAATGTAGTACGAGAGGTCGAACACAAGGAAACGGGAATTGCGCTATGAAATGCTATGAAAAGACTGCTATCAAAGTCGGTTTAATGGTTGATTTAGTTTTGATGTTTAGCTAAGACCAATGTAAATTAAATAATATTAAAAGAGTATAGGGGAGTCGGGTCACTCATGCAAACACGTAAATGCTCGTGTTAAACATATGAATTCTTAATATTGTTAATTGTTTAGGCTAAAGACACTCATCTCTCGATATTAGTGTCAACCTTAGGTCGAGTCCTAGAGAACTTTCGTTATGACTAGAGTCGTCCTACTACACATGCTTAGTCTAATCCGATTCCGTGCCTCTCGACTTATAGAATGAATTAACAATTTTAATCAATGTAATTGGCCAAATAACAAAGATTAACAAAAAAAATACAAGCATGTGATGGAAACAATTTATCAATATTAATTCATCCTTATTTTAACATTTACAACTTACTAATTGTGCATGCCTTCCTTAATCCCTAGCTAGACAAATGAAACTACTCACTCATGTTGATGATTAAACTAATAGTATTTGATATAATAATAAGCATGATGATTATGAAATTATAAAGGAAAACAACTTGTTAAAAGAATGTGCTACACTAAGAATTACTACTAATAATTCTAATGTAAATAACAATGAAATCTTGATTAGCTAGTGATATGATTAACTAAATGACTTGAAAGGTAAATGACGGAAGTGAATACTAACATAAAATTAGAATTAGAATTAACGCAATCGAGAAGTATAACTCGGAAATGAATAACTAATAACCCAAATAGCTTGAATGGAAAGATTGAATTACAACTTAAAATGTAACCAAGTGTTTGAACAAAGTAATTGATAAGCATTCATTTAGTCACATTTTTACCTCATTTTCGTCCCCATTTTGGGCCGTTTACACGGATTTGCGTGTCTTTAATTGCATTTTATTTCCCGATTTCCCGCGCTATGAATATTGATCTCAATTTGCAGGAATTAAGGCGGAAATGAGGAAATCGGTGCATAAAGACATTGCATGAGTCGGGATTCGAAGATGAGTTGAAAAATGAAGAAATATTTCATCAGGTGGCCCAGGCCGGTCCCCAGACCGGCGGCCGGTCGACCGGCCCAGACCACCACTTCACAAATGAAAGAAGTTGAAAAGTGAAGAAAAGGTCCCAGGTAGCGCCGGCCGGCCTACCGGCGGCCGGTCGACTGCCCGGCCTGCGCCTACATCAGAAGCCACATGAGAGGGTTTTGGTGCTCCAGGCCGGTGGGGGACCGGCGGCCGGTCGACCGGCCCAGACCTACATTTTCCCATACTTAGAAGATTTTGAAGCATTTTGAAGGCGAGTTTCTGAAGACACTGTTGTGTCCCAGGCCGGTCAGAGGCCCGGCGGCCGGTCGACCGGCCGGGAACACAAGACTGAAAAATTCGCCTCTTCTTCTAATTTCTTCCTTAATTTCGAGAGACCTATATATACCCCCCCTTATTATTTTGTAAGCAGTTTTTAACATTCTCCTTAGCACGAAACCCTAGAAATTTGTAACCCAAATTAATCCTTAATTACTCTCCTAATATTTCCCTAATCTAGTTTAGTTTTTCATTTCAAGTTGTTGAATCTAGTATTTCATTTCATTTCTTGGAGTTTGTATTGAAGACTTGGGTGAAGACATTCCCTCATACTCATCAATATAAGTTTTGTTTGGTATAAAATCTCTCATCTTTTTTATTGTTTATGCAATTAATTTCCATCTCTAGTTTATAGTTCATCTTTTGATTGTTATCTTTATTCTCCTCATAGCATAATGTTGATTGAACTCCCCCTTCCCTTTAGTGCTTTGATTTCCTTTACCATGCGTGAGTAGATTATCCTCTAGGGTTTAGGGGAGCCTAAGGGTGGATCATGTGGGGTATTAGGTTGGTTAATTAGCAAATTTGTGGTAAATGATTTGGGTATTGCCCATATGAACACCAAGTGTTTGATGAAATGTGTGAACGAAAGTTACCATTTTATCAAGCATGGTTTGATCTTCTCTTAAGCGACGGTGGTAGAGACGATTAGACTAAGTGTTTATATGGGTGATTTGAGACAAATGCGATAGCTTGTTGATGATTATCGATTGTTGAGACATTAGCAATCGATTTTACCAAAATTATTTACCCCCTTGCTAGTTACCCGACTAACCCATTATTCCCCCTAAGGTGACCCCTTTACCCTAGCCTTTCCCCTAATTGTTTTCATCTTTATTACTTAGCAATTGCTTGTTTTTCCTAGTTTTTAGTTAACTTTCCAATCCGTCATATTTTAGGCTAGAATAGGATTCAATCGAACTAGTAGTTGACCTCCCCCATCCTCGTGGATTTCGACCCCTTTATACTACTTTTATTGGGTTATTTTTGATGCTTGTTTCGACGACAAACCGATCATCAAATGGCGCCGTTGCCGGGGATGGCGTAAGGAAACTCGTAGTTTGTTTTGTGTCTTAGATTTAGCCAAGTTACTTGTTGTTTTTGTTGGTTTTTAGTTGTTAGATTATTTGTAGAGTGCCTTGCATTATTGTCTTTTCCTAGTGTGCCCAAAAACACACTAGGAGTCTAACTTGTTTTTGAGTTGCTTTGAGTGCATGCCTAGGGGTGAAGGGTTGTTCTTGAGCCATCCGGAACCCGAAAGGTTGTTTAGGACTCTCCGTGCCAATACACTTGCTCGGGTTAGGAATTCAAGAAGAGTTAGCCATCAACAAGCCAATACTTCAAGTGCTTCTACATCCACTCCAACAATCGATTACCCACAAAACAACACCATTGAACCCATATTTGAAAACCCCTTCTACAATACACAACAAAATACACCACCAAATTCACCACCTACAATACCTCAACAACAAAATCAACCACAAATGACGACTCTACGTGATCGTAACCGTCCCAACCACGCTGATACCCAATCTCCAATCAATTTCGGTGTCTTGGCCCCTAATAATTTTGAGATTCACCCGTCTCAAATGAATTCTATTGAGCGGGATAGCTTTGGAGGCCTCCCGGATGAAGAGGCTCATGCCCACTTGAGAAAATTCAAAAGTAGGGTTGGAATCATGAAAAGGAATGGGGTGCCCGAGGAAACCCTTTGCCTCATGTTGTTCCCATTTTCCCTCAAGGACCGGGCGGAGAGGTGGTTGAATAACCATCCTCCAAACACTTTCACCACGTGGGATGGTTTGGCTAAGGAGTTTCTAAGTAAGTACTACCCCGCCTCCAAAACGGCGATGCTAAGAAACGAGATTACCACCTTCCAACAAGAGGATGGAGAGTCCTTGGGAGAAGCATGGGATCGCTTCATTGATTTACTTGCCCGATGCCCTCACCATGGAATTGCGGATTGGTATGTCACCCAAACCTTCTATCAAACTCTCCTCCCTCAAACCAAGGCCATGGTGAATGCTTCCGCGGGGGGAAGTTTTGATCATTTAAATGACCAACAAGGGGCGGCATTGATTAAGAAGATGGTTGAGGCGGAATCTAGTTATGGTACTAGTTCTAGAGGAAATAGCTTGAGAAGGAGTTCTAAGTACCCAAGTGAGAACTTCTCAAATGCGGATACCAATGCCAAGATTGATTTGCTCACACAAACTTTCACTAAGGGTTTTGCCGAGCTTCAAAAAGCTCAAAATCAAAGTCAAGGTCATCATGTGAAGGAAGCTAGTGGGTCTTATGCACCTCCCATGGTGGAAGCTTATCAAACCCCCACTTGTGAAATTTGCAATGGATATGGACACACCTTTGAAGTTTGTGGGAACAATGTCTCTGATAACAATGAAGGTGCAAATGATTATCAACATGTGAATGCTTTCCAAGGTATGAACAACAACCCAAGGCCCTCAAGGCCTCAATTCCAAAATCAAGGAGCTTATAACCCAAATTCAAATTTCTATCATCCAAGCTCAAAATTTCACCCAAACATGAGTTACAAAAGCCAAAATGTCTTAAACCCTCAACACACACAAACTCAACCTTCCAACCCTCCGGTTTTTTCCCAACCTAGAGGAGGAGGTCAATTTTCTAGAGGAAACTATAACAATCAATTCAACAACTCTCAACAAGGTCAAGGATCCAACCAATTCCAAAATCAACAATTCAATGATCAAGGTTACAATAACCAAGGTAACTTCCAAAACCAAGGTAATTGGAATCAAGGTCAAGGAAATTGGAATCAAAATCAAGGGAACCAAAACTTCAACAATCAAGGCCAAGGTAATTTTTACCAAGGCAATCAAAGCAATCAAGCAAGCCAAGGGGTTCCCGATCAATCTTTCCAAGGCCAAGGGCCAAATTTCAACAACAACCAAGGGCCAAATTTCAACAACAACCAAGGGTCAAATTTCAACAATCAAGGTGCAAGGGGGCAACAAGGGAATTTTAACAACAATCAACAAGGGAATTTTAACAACAATCAACAAGGGAATTTTAACAATCAAAGAAACAACAACCAAGGGTCGAGTAGTCGGAATGACTATGCTTTTGCCCTTCCTTTGACAAATCAACCCCACCAAGAGAATGATCCTTCAATAAGTGAAGTTTTGCAATTAGTCAAAAACATGGAAATCCAAAACAACTTGACTTTGCAAAATGTCACTAATGCTCACAAGAAAGAGGTGAGGGAATTAGAAGCTAGGTTAGATTCTCAAGCTTTGAACAATCCTCAAAGGCCTACGGGAGGTCTACTTGCTCAAGGGAAAAGCTCCAAGGATGCTTCATCAAGCCACCATGCATGTGCGGTGACTTTAAGAAGTGGACTAGTGCTTGATAACCCCTACATGGATATGATGAATGATGAGATTCCAAATGATGAGCATGTCGAGGAAGGAGAAGAACTTGAAGAGCCCTTTTTGACTCCCACCTTGGAGTCAAAAGATGATGGCAAGGGTGAAGATGGTCAACCCAAAGAGGGAGAAGAAGGGTATGTCGAAATTATGCCTTATGAAGAGGAGATGAACAAGGATGTCAATGATGACGGAGTAGAGGTACAACCAATGGCAAGAGATAAGGTAACCAAGAAAACTCCCATTCCAAAGGTATCTTTTAGTTCTCCACTTGTTGTTTCCGATATCCCCTACCCCTCTAGAGCTTTGAAAACTAAGGAAAACTTCAAGTTCACCCAATTTAGAAAAATGCTTGAGGGACTTGAAGTGACCTTACCTTTCACCGATGTTATATTGAACATGCCCACTTACTCAAAAGTTCTAAAAGACATCTTGACTCATAAGAGAACTTTGGGTACCCAAGATGTTATGATTATGGAGGCGGAGTGTAGTGCTCTCCTCATTAATCCTAACTCTTTCAAAATGCCGAAAAAACTTGGGGACCCCGCAAGTTTCTCTATCCCTTGTGTTGTGGGGGGAGTCATGATTTCAAGGGCATTATGTGACAATGGTGCAAGTGTAAGTGTCATTCCCTTAACTATTGCTAAAAGAATTGGACTTGAAAGTTTAACCCACACTTCTATGACTCTACACCTAGCGGATAGGTCCGTTAAGCAACCTTTGGGTGTGCTTGAGGACGTACCCGTTAAAGTTGGCAAATTTTTGATCCCCACGGATTTCGTTGTCCTAGATATCCCGGAGGATAGCCACACTCCCATCATCCTTGGTAGGCCCTTTTTGGCTACCGGAGGAGTCCTCATTGATGTGAGGGACGGGCGGCTAACCTTTAGGGTGGGAAACGAAACCATTGAATTTAATCTTCCACATCTAGTGAAGGGACCAATGTTTCACAAAGCATGCTCGGTAGAAGTCATTGAAGAAGTGGTTGAGAAGGTGCATGAAGAGGAGAAGTATGAAGAAGAAGCTCTACAAGTGGCTCTCCATGATGAGGAAATGGGAGATGACCACGAGGTAGATGATGAACTAATGAAGAAGGTGGAGGGCCTTCTCCCTCCAAAGGTACAACTTAAGCCCTTACCTCCCTCACTTAAGTACGCTTTTTTAGGTGAGGGAGAGACTTATCCCGTTATCATTAATGCTAATTTAAGTGAAGGCCAAGAACTTGAACTTTTGAAAGTCTTGAAAACTCATAGGGGTTCACTTGGATATAGCATTGATGATATCAAAGGGTTAAGTCCTAATCTTTGCATGCATAGGATTGTATTGGAGGAGGGTAGCAAACCTAAGGTAGATGGGCTACGTAGGTTGAACCCTAAGATGGCGGAAGTGGTGAAAAATGAGGTGATGAAGTTGCTAGAGGCCGGGATAATTTACCAAATAACCGATAGCTCTTGGGTGAGCCCCGTCCATGTAGTGCCCAAGAAAGGAGGGGTAACTATGGTGGAACAAGAGGATGGGACTCTCTTAGCTTCTAGACCCGTGACCGGGTGGCGGATGTGCATTGACTATCGCAAATTAAATGCCGCCACCCTCAAAGACCACTACCTCATCCCCTTTATTGACCAAATGCTTGAAAGGTTGGCGGGGCATTCTTACTATTCATTTCTAGATGGTTATTCCGGGTTTTTCCAAATCCCCATACACCCGGAAGACCAAGAGAAAACCACATTCACTTGTCCCATAGGAGTTTATGCTTATAGTAGGATGCCCTTTGGGCTTTGTAATGCTCCGGGGACTTTCCAAAGATGTATGACGGCAATTTTTGCCGATTTTCTTGAGAAGAGTATGGAGGTCTTCATGGATGACTTTAGTGTCCATGGAGACTCATTTGATCTTGGACTTGTGAATTTGTCTCATGTTTTGCAAAGATGTGAGGAGCACAACCTTGTCCTCAATTGGGAGAAGTGCCACTTTATGGTGGAGGAGGGGGGTGTGCTTGGTCACATCGTGTCTAAGAGAGGCATAGAAGTTGATATGGCTAAGGTTTCGGTAATAGAAAACTTGTCACCCCCTACAAATGTGAAGGGAGTGAGAAGCTTTCTAGGCCATGCGGGCTTTTACCGACGTTTCATCAAAGACTTTTCTAAAATAGCCAAGCCTTTAACTTCTCTTCTTCTAAAAGACACACCATTTGTATTTGATGAATTTTGCTTGAGTGCTTTTCATAGGTTAAAGGAGGCTCTTGTGACGGCTCCCATAATCCGATCACCGGATTGGAGCCTTCCCTTCGAAGTTATGTGCGACGCCTCCGACTATGCGGTCGGGGCGGTGCTTGGCCAAGTTGTGGATAAGAAGCACCATGTAATCTACTACACAAGCAAAACTCTTGATCAAGCCCAAGTCAACTA
>JAIUZE010069073.1:0-14897 GCA_022085475.1 Heliosperma pusillum
ATATGGCTGGGAGAACCCGAAGTTACTCCCCACTGATTGTGGCGTTCATGTTTTTCATGGATGAACAAGTTGCTTGCTTGGATGGCTTTTTGCTTGTGGTATTTTGGGTTCGGGTGTGAGCTAGCGGGCGTTGGCCTGGATGAGTCACCTCTAGACGTTGTTTAGCTAGTTGCTAATAACTTTGATGTTGGATAGCATTTTGAGAGACTAAGTCTCTTGTAGTATTTTATATTTTGGTTTGTAATTATTGACATTCCTCGTACCATTTTATTTGCATGTGAAAAGTTTTAAAAACACCGTATTTTTCGCTATATTAATCACATGCTTGTATGTTTTATTTCCGCATTCGCGAGGGTTGTCACAGTTGGTATCAGAGCTTTAAATGCTCCCGACGCACACACGTGAAACCTAAACTTAAACTACTTGACCATGAAATAATAAATGAGAAATGGGTAGAAGTTAAGGATTTTACTTGGTAGTCTTTGGTGTACTTGATGTTTGTTAGGTTCTAACTTGTTTGTTGACTGTGTTGAGTGATGTTTGTTTGTATCTACCGTCTTGAGGTGGATCATGTGTTACCTAGAAGAAGTATCCTCTATCAAAGATTTGAAGATTGACAAGCCTAATTGAAGTGTATTTCTTCCTCATCGATGATTTCTCTCGTCCTTAATGTATCATGCGTGCTCTCTATCTTCTATCTAGGTGCTTCTTTCTCTTCCAACTTGGTTGCCTCTTGGAAATTACTCTTGATAGTTTCCTCCATCTTATCTTTAGTACCCTCAACTTCCTCATGTAACATTTTTATGGATGTCATACCCATTTGTTTGTGGTATATTATACTTGGTCGGAAGAACTTTGAACTTTGTGGAGTATTAGTGTTTGTTAGAATGATTTTGTGATTTGAGGGAAATGGTGTAGATCTAAATTCACCCTATAGTGGTGATTGGTTGTATCTCTGAGAAATGGTGGTAAGACAAGTTCGATGATTTTAATGCTTAATGCTTGCCATGACTCATGTGTGAATAGTTCATGGTATTTGATGGTGTAAGGTAGAATGAGTTGGCTAGGACTCCTTAACCCATTAGTGATTTAATCTTTTGAACTTAGGAGTTTGAATGATGCCTTGAGGTGTTAAATGCTTTTGAGACTAAGTGACTTCTTGTGGATTCTAGTTTATGTGTTAGAGTATGCGCTTGGTGGAAAAGTACTTGGCTATAATTCTTGGATTTAAAAATATGATCTTATATCATGGTATCGGAGACTTGGTTGAGATAGTAAGTCGTCATGATAGATTAAACCATGTTACTTAAGGATTATGGCATGAGTGGAATTTGATTAGATTGGCTATGACGGTGATGCCTTAAGATGTTGACGATGACGTTTTGTTCGGTGTTCTACCTTGTGGGCCATAGGAGTTGAAAAGAGATTAGTATGAAGAATTCCTTGTTAGACCTTCGGTTTTGAAACCTTTGAAAATGTGTCAAATTTTGGAGTTGAGAGAATGTTATTATGCTTGAGTTGCAATTCCGCAATTGGGAATCCGTGTTATATAAAAGGATGGATGAATTGGGTTGTAATCGATTTGTTAAATCTAGTTGTACCTTACTTTGATAAATTGTCGTACGAGGATCCCTTGTAAGAGACCTTTGTTATTGGGGTGAGTTGCTTTGCTATCACCCTGAGTCTGAAAGGAGAAATTTTGTGGATTAAACTTTAAACCTTTACTCGTACCATTATCCCTTTCCATTTTCTTTCATGCAAGTTCCTACTAAGCTTGATTCCTAGGAAAATATTTTCTCTTATCTTTTCCTTTGCTTGGCTATCTTCATAGCTATATCTATCCAATTTCCAGCTCTCGACTCCCTACCTCTAGCGTCCCTCTAATTTTCGTCCGATCTTATCGCGTTTGTGTTTCCCTCAAAATTTCCTATCGCTTCCAGTTTCATGGTGACATCGTCTTCCCTCTGTTGGAATAATTGGGTTGTTAGCTAGCTTCGTGTTGATTTTGACCATGAATAGGATTGAGATTTAAACCTTAGGATGAATCTGTTGGTGGTATTGTACTCTCTTGATGGCTTCATTTATTGAGCTTGCTATTGTAGTGCTATTTTGGGAATCGAGTTGAGCGTGATAATAGTTCGTTGTTGTTGGGTATTATAACGGTTGCTTGGGATATCATTTGGGAATTAGATGTCTTTAATTGGTGGATTCTAAAAGAGACTTTGCTTTAGCGTAATTAAGCCGGTAACCAAAGTTTAAGGAGTATTGTCATAAATGAAAATTGATTCATTTTAAGTTTTAGATGAACTAGATGATTTGAATGGTTGTCTGATTGCCAAGTGATTGACCATTTGTGGTTTGGAATTAGTAATTTTATTTTATTCTTAAGGAATCATAGTTTGAGATTGAGAAATGGGCATTGCAAGCTTTTGATAGTGAGTGCTCAGTTGTTATGGATTATAGAGATTGAATGGTGAACCCATTTATCTTGAGAATTAACAACCATCATAGTTTGCTAATGTGACTATTTATATTTGAGGCTTCGAGGAATATTTTCATAAGTGAAGATAGTTGCATCTCGAGTTATAGTTGAGCTAACTAATTTGATTAATGGTCGCATTGCCATGTGTTTGGCAAAATATTAGTGATTTGGGATCTGTGCCCGACCTTTCTGGAGGTATTGTGTTTTAACTTTTGAGGATGAGAAGTCCATCGTAAATTTAGGATAATGAGTTTTGGACTAAATTGGATCAGATATGGTCCCCTAAGATGAGATTTCTTTGGTTAGTGGTCTCAGATAGAGTATGATGAATCTAAGGATTTTATAGTACGTTAAAGGACCTCTCCTGCAGATTACAATCTATGGACCCTAGTCGATGCTAATTAGGTTTGAATGGTTAGGTTGATGACTTGAGGTCTCGTGGTTATGAAGGATTTCAGTAGAAATATAATGATTGAAAATGTTGAGGTGTAACTTGGGTAAATTACATCCTCTTGAGGATTAGAGTATTAGTAGAGTTAGTACTATCGAATTCTTGTAGATCTTCGTACCAATTTTATCGTGATCTTCCTATCCCTAAGAGTTCGATTTGTTTCATTTTTGATTGTTTTATATATATTTTGTTACCCTAAATTGTGTGTGAGATATGCGAGTCGCTCTATGTTTGTGTAATGTCTTGTTATTTTAATTTTATCTTTGAGAAAACCTTCAAATTTTCATATTGTATTTCTAATTTAACTTTTCAAAGAAGTCTAAAGATGGATTGTGTACCCTCTTTTTGGAGAAGATGGATTTCTTTTGCTTTTATATTTGGATTTTGCATTTAGTTGGATGTTGGACTTATTATTGGAGACGTCTGGTGACTAGTCCTACAATTACTAACGTTTGTTTTGATTTTCAATTTCGCTATTTCGTCTTTGATTTGATTTGGATAACTAGAGTACTCGTTCGCGACGGGCACTCTTGTGATTCGTAAATAATGTTTCGCACTTATGAAAAGTTTCCTTAAACCATTTTCGAGATGAACCTCGTTTCATAAATATTTCCCTTATAAAAGTTTTCGTATTAATTTTGATAACCGATTCTTGTCCTTGATACTTTTGTTTTCTACTCTCAAGTTTCGAGGACGAAACTTTTTAAAAGGTGGGGTGATTGTAACACCCGCAAATGTACCCTATTTTTATAGTAAAAATATTATACGGATACTTTTCAGCGAATTTTAGTTTTAGTCTAGAATTTAATTTCCCGTGTTTATTTTAGAAAATCCGAGTTCGTTTTCGGACTTTACGCGAGATTCCGAGTAAGTTACGTCTTAAGAAGCTTATGGGCTTTTTCCCAAATTTTTCCACTTACTCCCACATACTCCCTCAAACCCTAACTCCCTCATTTTCCACTTACTTCTTCTTCATCAAGTGACCACCAAAACCTAAGTTCCATACTTGCTCAATCTCAAAATCGTCGCTACTCCTTCGATACTTGCTCAAATTCACTAAAGTTCGTCTTATTCTTCCCCTCTCATCGTCCTCTATCTTATTTAGTAATACAATTACCGTCTTTCTCGCTTTTCAATTTATCCGTCTTTCTCAAAGGTGAATTATATTCATCTTTTATTATCTAATTGTAGGTGGTGACCTTCAAGACCTCGAAAAAAACTACTATTTGATAGAAGAGGACCTAGAAGAGAATTGAAGACGCGAAAAGGTAACGGTGTAGGGTTACTCGATATCATTTACGTGTTTTAATGTGTATTCTATGTTAGAAATCGTATTTAGAATAAGGTTAGTAAACATAGGAAATGTGTTGTTGATGATGGTTGTTGTTAGTTGATAATTGATATGAGAATTGATGGTTTGATGATAAATGATGATTGTTGTATGTTGATGACAAGACGGAGAATGAAGGAACGCGTGCCTGAGACCAAGACGCTGGCAGCGTTCCCTGGCGCTGGCAGCGTTTCATGCTGCGAGTTTTTCCCTTGGTTGAGCGCCTTGACTTTCGTTGACCCTTTGAATTCTAGTCCCGCCTTGACTTTCCTTGACCCTTTGGACTTGGTCTTCTTGCATTGATGATTTTTTGTAGCCCACTCAAATTGTCGGGTTTGGGTCACGGGTCTCGGGTTTGACTTTGACATTTGTTGACTTCCGGGTTTGACTCTAAAAGTTGACTTTAAATATTAATGTTTCGAATATATGATAATCCCTTCGCTTGTATCGCATGTTTTGTGACGGTTTTTGATATGTCCCACTTTGAGTCGGTTCTACAAATGTTACGGTCAGAGCACTAATTTTCTATGTGCTTTGTACTCTTATTCCCTTGGATACCTCCACGTTCGTAAGGCTGGAATGTCGGAACGAGGAGTGTATCCTTACTGCTTAATTGCATGTGTTAGTGGGCATATGACGACGTTGTTGGGAGGCGAACGCTTTGCATTGATCGACCCGGCCGTCAAATATTGTATACTTGCGAGGTGGTGTCATTTGTATGTAGCGTACCGTTTGTTATGACGCTTGTGCTCTTTTCCGCCTCTTTCGTGAAGGTTGACCGAATTTGGGGTACTCGGCGTCTATTGATTGACCGAGTCTTGGATGCGAAATGTCATCACTTGTCGAATCGGAAAATGGTTTATTCCGAGAGTCTGGCCAGGTTTAGACTAGGACCGGGTATTTATATCGTCGTCCTACCAGGAGGAAATTAGTCTACTTATACGAAATGTAGCATCGTGTATGCGTTCAGGGCAATGTTTTATCCCGTGGGTGCCTTTTAATCATACTTGCATGTACACGGTGCTAGTGCGTGTCATTTACCGTGAGAGATGTCGTCAACGTATTGTACGTTTGGTTGGATGATTATATGATTGATTATTCATGATCTTTGAATGACTTGGCATGTTTTGTTTGTCGAGTCTCAATCTTATCAAACTTATGCCCCTAACGGTGAGATGCAAGGCCTAGTGAGTGTATGGTTGCCTAAGAGTGTCATCCCCGAGTCTTTCTATAATATGATGGTTACGGTTTTGTACTTCATGGATCAATATTCTTATGTATTGAATTGCCTATTTATCTTTCTCGTATTTCACATGTATATTTATATATGCATGCTTCTACTTTTGTATTTCCGTTTATGTACGTTTATTGTGATATGGCTAGGAGAACCCGGAGTTACTCCCCACTGATTGTGGCGTTCATGTTTTTCATGGATGAACAGGTTGCTTGATTGGATGGCTTTTTGCTTGTGGTATTTTGGGTTCGGGTGTGAGCTAGCGGGCGTTGGCCTGGATGAGTCACCTCTAGACGTTGTTTAGCTAGTTGCTAATAATTTTGATGTTGGATAGCATTTGAGAGACTACGTCTCTTGTAGTATTTTATATTTTGGTTTGTAATTATTGACATTCCTCGTACCTTTTTATTTGCATGTGAAAAGTTTTAAAAACACCGTATTTTCCGCTATATTGATCACATGCTTGTATGTTTTATTTATTCATTCGCGAGGGTTGTCCCATAATATTTATATATCACTTATTTAAGGTCAACGTTTTATAACTTTGACTCTAAAAAGTCAAATAGGAAGATAAAGTATGCTTAGAGGGAGTAGTTTATTTTACTTGATGGATTTTCAGGTGAAAAAATTTCTTACATTGGCGCTAACAATAAAACAGGGATGAGCAGGATGCAGTGGGAGGAGGAGGAGGCAGAATGGAAAAAGAAGAGTGAAGAGGAGAAAACATGTGTGGAGGGAAATAAAATGTGTATGTAGAGATGGGAGGGGAGGAGGAAGATGCGGTGGGGAAGGTGAAAAGGAAGGAAGAAGAGAATGAGAAGGGAGATAAGGGACAACGAGTCAACAATGAAGGGAAATAGAGGGAGACTAAGTAATGTACGAGGAGGAGAAAGAGGTATATATTAAGAGGAAAGGGACAAAGGAAACTACGGGGAAATGGGGTCGGAAAAGAAGGAGGATATTGAAGAAGTCAAAGGGGGTTGATTGGATAATAACTCCATGTACTCGTCTTAATTCCATTGAGACAATATGACCATCATGCTTAGCCTTCGATAAAGGCTTGGTTAAAGGATCAACAAAATTATCATCTGTCCTAACCTTACAAATATCAATTTTATTTCTATCCACGTAATCTCGAATTACAAGATATTTCCTAAGTACATGACTAGACCTATTACTACACTTGGGCTCCTTAGCTTGAAAAATAGCCCCACTGTTATCACAATATATAGTGATGGGATCTTTGGCAGTAAGGACTATTCCTAGTCCTTCCAAAAATTAACGAATCCAAACAGCTTCCTTTGTAGCTTATGACGCTGCAAGTTACTCTGCTTATGTTGTAGAATCAACGGTGACGCTTTGCTTGAAACTCTTCCAGCAAACTGCCCCTCCATTCGTCATAAAGACATAGACGGATTGGGATTTCAAATCGTCCATATCTGTCTGGAAATTGGCGTTTGTGTAACACTTTACACGCAACTCAGTATCACCTCCAAACACTAAGAACGAATCCTTAGTCCTTCTTAAGTACTTAAGGATGTTTTCACGGTTATCCAGTGACTCTCACCTAGGTTGGCTTGGTAATGACTCATCATGATCAAAGCATACGCGACGACGAGACGAGTACACATCATAACATACAAGATTGATCCAACAACAGAAGCGTAAGGGATCAATTTCATGCGTTCAATCTCCTCGGGTTTGTTAGAACATCTGTGACTTGATCAAAGTGATTGATATGTCTAGTTTTTATATGATTTTACTCCCTAATTTAGCTTGATTTTACATGATTATTATAATTTGCTTAGTATATTTGTGACCTAATTACGTGTTCGAGGTGCATTGCTCGTTTTTGCTATATTTTGTAGGAATCTAAGCATTTAGAGGCTTTTTCCTAGCACATTAGCAAGCACCAAAGTCCAACAAGCTAATGGAAGCAAGATGGACCATGGAAGGATAGAATGGAAAATGACAAGCCAAGCATGAAGATTTGTGAAATGGATTGATATGCAAATGAGAAACCAAAAATGATTGATATGTCTAGTTTTTATATGATTTTACTCCCTAATTTAGCTCGATTTTACATGATTATTATACTTTGCTTAGTATATTTGTGACCTAATTACGTGTTCGAGGTGCATTGCTCGTTTTTGCTATGTTTTGTAGGAATCTAAGCATTTAGAAGCTTTTTCCTAGCACATTAGCAAGCACCAAAGTCCAACAAGCTAATGGAAGCAAGATGGACCATGGAAGGGATAGAATGGAAAATGACAAGCCAAGCATGAAGATTTGTGAAATGGATTGATATGCAAATGAGAAACCAAAAATGAAGCCCAATGCAAGGAGCGCACAACTCAATATAGGATGCTCATTTGGATGCTCAAGGAATCCCAAAACTATGCAATTAACCGGAGAATTAAGGTGCTTAAAGGCATAGCTTAGGATTCCTAAAGTATTAAATGGAGCAATTAAGCAAATATAGCCGGATTAAGGAAACCCCGATCGGAGTTCCCATTCCCCGATCGGGGTTTGGTCTCTGTGAAATCTTACGTTTCAAGTCCATCTCCCTATATAAAGGAGAGGGACTTCGACACTTAGGGGCATCCTTTTTCATATCTTTTATCATATCTTTTCATCATATTTCCCTTAACTTAAGCACACAAGTTTCTCTTAGTTTCATATTTAGTTAAACATTTGGTTATTACTTTGTTCAAACACTTGGTTACATTTTAAGTTATAATTCAATCTAACCATTCAAGCATTTGGGTTATTTGTTCTTCATTGCGGTAATTCTAATTCTAGTTTTATGTTAGTATTCACTTTCGTCATTTACTTTACATGTCATTTAGTTAACCGTAACACTAGTTAATCAAGATCTTCATTGTTATTTACATTAGAATTGTTAGTAGTAATTCCATTCACTTAGTATAACACATTCTATATTAGCAAGTTGTTTTCCTTTAGCATTTCATATTCATCATGCTTATCATATCAAATACTATTAGTTTAATCATCAACATGAGTGAGTAATTTCATTTGTCTAGGGATTAGGAAGCCATGCATAATTAGTAAGTTGTAAATGTTAAAATAAGGATGAATTAATATTGATAAATTGTTTCCATCACATGCTTGTATTGTTTTGTTAATCTTTGTTATTTGGTCAATTACATTGATTAAATTTGTTAATTCATTCTATAAGTCGAGAGGCACGGAATCAGATTAGACTAAGCATGTGTAGTAGGACGACTCTAGTTATAACGAAAGTTCTCTAGGACTCGACCTAAGGTTGACGCTAATATCGAGAGATGGGTGTCTTTAGCCTAAACAATTAACAATATTAAGAATTCCTATGTTTAACATGAGCATTTACGTATTTGCATGAGTGACCCGACTCCCCTAGACTCTTTTAATATTATTTAATTTACATCATATTTTGCTAAAAATCAAACCAAACCAAACCATTAAACCGACCTTGATAGTAGTCTTTTCATAGCATTTCATAGCGAAATTCCCGTCTCCTTGCGTTCGAACCCTCGTACTACATTAATTTGTGTCTAGGTAAATTTATCTTTGCATAGGTGTGCGATAGCCTATCAGTGATCCAACTACTCACATGTAGAAATCCTCTCTTAGAGGCTTTCATGTTGAACCGATCAAGAATCTTTACAATATAAGCTTCTTGACTCAATGCTAGTATCCTCTTGGATCTATCCTTATAGATCCGGATACCTAAGATGCGTTGTGCCTCTCCCAATGATTTTATAGCCCCTCCTTCACAGAAGTAAGAATTGGTATATCATTCCTAATGAGTAGTATGTCATCCACATACAAGACAAGGAAAGCAACCTTACTCCCACTAAACTACATGTATAAGCATGACTTCTCGACACTTCGAGTGAAGCCGTTTTGTTTAATAAAATGATCAAAACGATGGTTGTAGAGTCTATTGATCGAATACGAAAGAGGGGGGGGGGGGGTGAATTGAGTATTAAAAACTAGCCCCACTTTTTCGATTTATATGATATGTAATTAATTATTTGATCTTATGAATTAAAATCAACTAATTAATTAATCAAAGTAAGCGCAAGTAACGAAATAACGAAAAGTAAAGAGATAAGAGAGAGGCACACGATTTTTGAAGTGGTTCAGTTTCACACGTTGAAACCTACGTCCACTATTCTCGATTAATAATTTTTAGTACCTTTCTACGGATTACAAAAATTACCAACCCACTCGTATAATCAACACTATGATTATAACTCAAGGTGAGTATCGCTAAATACTCTATACTATCTTACGCTAATAAGAAAGTACAATATAACTCACACAAATTCCCGTTAAAGAATTGTAAGCTTATAATGATGTACTGTTATCCAATAACGTATTTCACTCAAGCGATTGATAATAATTGATGCACGAACTCTTTTGAAAAACAAACTCTAAAAATAATAAATATTTGCTCAAAGGTTTGCTTTAAAACGATTTTGGAAAATCAACACAAGTAAAATAATAGCCGTGTAAATATGTGTATTTCGTGTATTTTACAATTGTATGTGAATGAGTATTTATAGTAGTAGAATCATAGTAGATCTAAAACCCTAGTATAATATTTAATAAAGATACTTATCTTATCATAAAATAATATTTGCTTATCTTTTAGAAATATCTTTATCTCATAATATTATTTGGTTTATCTTATAGAAATATATTTAGCTGATATCTCAAAATATTGTTGTAAAGATATAGTAGAATCCTAGATTAGGTAAACTAAGGAAACAAACCTATGGAGGCCGAATCCTAGCTCACGAAACCCTAGGAGGCACGCATCCCTAGGTGGCACAAACTAGGTTTCACGAAACCCTAGATTGGCTCAAACACTAGGTGGGCTAATTAGGTTAACAACAAATTGAGATAGAATATATTAGAAACCCTAGGTAGCATGACAACCCATAAGTTGTATTACTAACCAATAGAATCTCATAAATATATTCTCTATTAAAATAATTGATAAATATAAAAATACTCTTTCACTTTTGAAAACATTTCAAAACATTTTATTTCCAAAATCATGCATCAATATTTTATCATTCAAAGTCATAGACTAAAGCTATAACTTTTGAACATAAAATCTCTCGAATGGAATAGTTACCGATTGACGACCTATACTATCTAATCTTCACAAAGATCTTCAGTATACGGATCATCTCTTCATCTTGATAAAAAAGACCCTCCATCTTGAGTCTCGTATTGTTTTATGTAGATCTTGATTGAAACGATTTTCTTTAAAGTTATGCCTGGTTAGCTATAACTTCCATGTTTACTTCCAAAGTTATTCCTGAAGTTGTTATAACTTTGTCTCACAGACTTTATCAAAGTTATGCCTAAATTTGATCTTTCTTCTCATAATTGTTGCTAGCTATAATAAGACTAAAGCACACAATTACACGCATATGATATATCGAGTAAAACATATTATTACGTAAACACATGTCATTATCAAAACTATCAAATTGGTCCAACAAATTCCCCCTTTTTGATGATGACAAATCTCATATGATTTCCTCAAGGGTTCTTCTTAACAATGTGACTAAGTATGGTTCCCCCTCAACAAAGCACTCCAAAGTTATAGCAACTTTGATCGCAAGAACAAAACAACTTAGCCAAAGTTATAGCTTGAGAGAATTTAAGAGATAACGAGTCTTGACAAGGAGCAAGCTTAAGCAACGACTCAAATCATATCATTTCTTCCCCCTCTTGGCATCATTGAAAAGACAAGAACAAAGACATGAAACGACTAGAATAACACATGTCAAGGCAAGAAATAGATATGCAAAATACGCAATATAAAACGATATATACCAAGCAAAATCAAGTGCAAATGTTAATTAAAACTATAAACCACAAAATATATTGTTTAAGTGCCATTGGGCCGAATAGAACAATGTTAAAACAAGCCAAAATGGGCCGAATAGGATTAGTAGTTTAAGAATTAAACCAACCAAGGATAAGAAAAGCAAGGCATTGTGGGTTGGGTGGTGAGATTAGGGTGCTTTATAACCGGGCCTAGTGCGGTACTCGAGAGTGGAGAGACGGTCAAGGCAAGAAGACACATGTGTAGCTTGTGCGGTGAGACAAACGTCAAAGTTCCGAACTTTCAACGAAAGAGCCTCCGTCGCATCATAGATGGTACGCATCCCCTCACGCATTTCCGTTCCACTTTTAACCAAAGAACCACCTTGGCTCACCAAAAATGTCATCCGATCCCTTTGCCTATACGCTTCTTGCTTACAATCAAAAATGTTCCGTTCCAACTTAGCAAGGCGATCATCCATACCCGTCATCCATGTCCCCACTTCTTGACTCATACCCGACCCACCTTGGTCACGGGTAGAACTCGAACCCACGGCCAAGGCTTGAACAACCGTGTCCAATACCGCCTCAATTTTCTTGTCCTGCGCGTCTAAGCGCTCCATGATACTATCGATGAACATATCCAATTTGGACTCAATCCCGGAAAAATCAGCCCCTCCCGGCTGGAACCCGACCGACCCTCCTTTTGTTAAAAACAACAACTCCGGTCCATTAGCATCTAGCTTCATAAACTTCAAGAACGTATCACACATATCGTCTTTGACGGTGACCCCATAATTGTTCACATTGACAACTCCTTTCGACTCTAAGAGCCGTGACAACCACATACTATACGGCAAATCAAGAGTAGAATAAATTTTGTCTTCGGTTACCGAAAAAGCGGTTTGTGAAATACGAGAAAAGACAAGAGAAGGTAAATTAACCCGGTTTCCCTCCAACCAATGCTTCACGACCAACATCTCATAGCATGCAATTTTGTCCCGTCCTCCCCGACGAGGAACTACGGTATTCCATAAAAAGTTTAACAGAAATTTCAGTTTTGGTGACACACTCCCTGCCAACACACAACTCGACAACGACGCCCCAATATCAAAATATTTCTTAACTTCCAGCTTAGCCATGTCCGTCAGTTCATCCCATGACGTACTCGGATTGATTTTGATTCCATCATCAGGAACCGAAAACAGAGTACAAAAGTCCGTCACGGAAATCGAGACTGAACGGCCATTAATGACGGCATTCAACACTCCATTGTTTAATAAAACAGAAGCAAAAAATTGTATTACCTCAATCGGATAAACAGGACCCGAAAACTGTGCCACGGTTTCCCATTCTTGGAAATTCAGAAAATCGGTAAAGAATCCCAAAGCCCTATATTTGTCACACCAAACTTTCGGATAATAACGACCACCGTGTATTCCATACTGAGCAACTCGGTTTACAAGCTTTCTTTCGTCTTTCATGAGACGGAGTTTATCAAGCCCGGAAGATGTTTCGTGAGGCGAGAAATCACGCAATGTAACCCGTGTTGGTGCCTCGGGAACCGTGTCAGCAATTTCGGTTGTAGCTTCGTCTTGGAGTCTACCTTTGCCCTTATTTAATCGTCTTCTTTTTGTACTTTCAAGACCCGCACCGGACTCGGTTTGGTTTGGGTTGGGTGAAGTTTGTGTGGGAGTAGAAGAGGTAGTTTTGGGCATACTAGGCTTGGGAGTTTTTGGGTTTGGATTTTTGGAGAGTTTTGATCTAGTGGAAGCCATTGATGAAGGTTGAAGGTTTGGGTGTTTGTGTGTTGTTTGTTGTGGGTGCCGTGAGGTGGAAGAGGAAGAGTAAAAAAAATTGGTTGAGTATTGATGTGGTGAAAGTGAAAGGTGTAAGAGGGTAATAATGAGATGTAAGAATTTGTGTTACTTTTGTACTTGGGCACATGGGTGTGCCGGCCCCAAGTGATCTCTTTCCTTTTTTTTTTTTTTTTTTTTTTTGAATTATGGTAGGAAAGGGAATCTTGGGTAGGTAATTTTTGGGATATGGTAAGGATAGAGTTTGGTAAATAAAAAAGATATGGTAAGGTGATTTTATTAGAGAATTTCGGCTAGTATAGGATACATGGGTAGAATTTGGCTCAATTTTGGAAAATGAATAAGATAGATTTTTCCAAATATGTGGTTCATAATTCAATTTTCATAAGACACTAAATATGCAAGATACTCACGTAAAATATATTATATTAAACACAAGTATACTAGAAATGAAATATGCGGACACAGTCATACAATCTCGTCTTATTCTAGCCAGTCACGCAGGTTCACAAAATAAATATGACGAATTTAATTGCTACCGATTAAACCAATTTCCAACCGCAAAATCTCAAAACGTCTTCTTGCTAACGCCTTTGTTAAAATGTCAGCCCATTGATTGTCAGTACTACAAAATTCGAGTTTAATGTTGCCCTTTTCTACATGGTCACGCAGAAAATGATGTCTAATGTCTATATGCTTAGTACGAGAATGCTGAGCTGGGTTCTTAGAAATAATAATAGCACTTGTATTATCACAGAAAACAGGCATACAACCAACATTAACACCATAATCACATAGTTGTTGCTTTAACCAAAGTAGTTAAGAACATACCAGTCCTGCAGCGATATATTAGGCTTCTGCAGTAGACAACGCAACCGAATTTTGCTTCTTTGAGCCCCAAGTAATTATGCATGGTCCAACAAACGTAGCGAATCCAGAGGTACTTTTTCTATCTAAAGAACATCCTGCATAATCTGCATCTGAATATCCTACTAGATCGAAATTACACTCAAGTGGATACCACAAAAATAAATTAGATGTACCAATTAAATATCTCAAGATACGTTTAACTGCAATCATATGTGATTCCTTAGGACATGATTGAAATCTAGCGCAGACACATACACTGAACATAATGTCAGGCCTACTTGCAGTTAAATATAATAAAGAACCAATCATACCTCGATATGTAGTCTTATCTACGGACTTACCATTTTCGTCTAAGGTCAACTTTTTGTCAGTTACCATAGGCGTGTCCATTGGATGAGCGTTTTCCATACCAAATTTTCTGATTAGCTCCTTGACATATTTTTGTTGGTGAATCTTTATTCCTTCTTTGGTTTGTTGAATTTGCAATCCTAGGAAGAATTTTAATTCTCCCATCATGCTCATTTCGAATTCTGAGGTCATAAGATCTGAAAAATACTTGCACAATTTATTGTTAGTAGAACCAAAAATAATATCGTCTACATAAATTTCAGTAACAATTAAATCAGAACCCTCGGATTTTAGAAATAGGGATTTGTCGACAGATCCTCTTTTAAAATTGTTTTGTAATAAAAATTTTGACAATCTGTCGTACCAAGCCCTAGGCGCTTGTTTCAAACCATATAAAGCTTTATCGAGTTTAAAAACATGGTTTTGAAACTTGCTATTCAAAAATCCAGGAGGTTGTTCAACAAAAACCTCTTCTTCCAAATAACCGTTAAGAAATGCAGTCTTAACGTCCATTT